>CM077645.1:224432163-224499663 GCA_039707465.1 Rhabdophis nuchalis | reverse complement strand
AGCAGCTGCCAAAAAAGCCAACCCAGTTCTAGGCTGCATCAACAGACGGATGGAATCCAGATCACGTGAAGGGTTAAAACCACTTTTGTAATGCCTTGGGAAGGCCACACTTGAAATATTTGCATCCAGTTTTGGTCGCCACGATGTAGAAAAGACATGAAGACTCTAGAAAGAGTGCAGAGAAGAGCAACCAAGAGGATGAGGGGACTGGAGGCTCAAACATATGAAGAACGGTTATAGAATTGCAGGAGAACAGCTTGACTCCCTCTTCTTTGGGGCAACCCCGGCGATATAGGAAGACTGCTATCCTGTCTCTCCTGGTCCTTCTTTTCATTAAACTAGACCTACCCAGTTCCTGCAAATGACCAGCTGTCTGCAAGGAATATAAATCCTTCTGTTCCCCACTATCCAGTCAGAGCTGAAGAAGCTCCTTGGATGAGAAGGGAAACCTCTTCAAAAGAAAAAAAACGATAAAGTCCAGTTGCCTCTTGGGGCAAAAAAAAGCCCGTTTGGGACCACTGGGAGCCCTTCGGCCTGGGGACAGGAGGACCAGCTGTGGTTGAGGCCAAGGACGGCCCTGAGACGTGGCATGGCTCGGTTCTTCTTCCTAATCCCTTGGAGACTGGAGGCACGGGGTGGCAGAGCAGCTAAAGTGCCTTCCTGTACGCCTAGCACCGCAAGGCCAACCTAAGGCATGCATGCTCAAAGTGGCATCCGATGCCATGTCTCCAAGCACGCGTGGCATTGCTTATTTTATTTATTTATTATTTCAATTTATATACCGCCCTATTTTCCCTGGGGGTACTCAGGGCGGTGCACAGAAAGATAAAAACCCAACAACACATACAAAATATAAAAGACAATTAAATTATTAAATCTGTGCTAAAATTTGGATAATGTAAAAATTAAAACCAATAAATATCAAAGTTTAAAATTATACCCTTAGTCTATGTCATGTGCTTTTAACATCCGACGGAAGAGACGTAGGTCCGTGATGGTACGGATTTCGGGGGGCAGGTCGTTCCAGAGGGCCGGACCCACCACAGAGAAGGCTCTTCCCCTGGGAGTCACCAGCCGGCATTGTCCGGCAGACGGCACCCTGAGGAGGCCCACTCTGTGGGAGCGGACAGGTCTAAGGGAGGTATGTGGCAGGAGGCGGTCTCTCAAGTAACCAGGACCTGTGCCATGGAGTGCTTTAAAGATGGTTACTAACACCTTGAAGCACACCCGGAAGGCCACAGGCAGCCAGTGCAGCTCGCGCAGGAGAGGTGTTACATGGGAGTAACGAGAGGCTCCCAGAATCCCCCGCGCGCCGCTTGTTTGTCTTCCAAGTTCTGGCGTGCGTGCATGCATGCATGCACATCCATCAGCTGAAAATCGCCCTGCGCATGCTAATCTTGGGCACGCATGCGTGCTAGATCCCGGGAGTTTGGCTTTTCTGGAGTGTGGCCCTGACGAGCCCGCACACGCACGGGTGGGGTTTCCACACGACCTTTTTGGCACTCGGTGCCGAATAGTTTGCAATCCCTAGCCTAGCGCATCCGTCTTCACGGTCCCGATGGGAATGAATCCGTGGGACTCCAAAGTCATTTTTTGGAGAAGACTCCAAAATTGTTTCTTGGCGAAGAAGAGATGCCAAATTTCTTTCTGGGGGTAGACTCCAAAATGGGTTTTTGGGAGGAAACGCCAACATTATTTTGCAGGGGAAGACTCCCCAGAGGAGGGCAGATCTCAACCATGTCTACCATCCGAGGGCGGGAGGATTCTTGAACGCAAGCAGCACGAAGGAAACGCAAAGTGCCCACGTGAGTCGTTACCCCCGTTTATGACACGAACCCCTCCGGATTCTGCCTCCTGGGACTCCAGCGCTCGTCCCCAGGGCTGAAGGATGACGAGACGCCGCCGGATTCTGCCTGCATAAATATTCACGCCCTTCCACCAAGGGTGCCAATCTGTGGCAGCCCCCGCTGAAAAAAGCCTTCCCAGAAACTTGCATCCGGCCTTCGGGCCGAGGGAAGCTCTGGATTGAACCGGTATATAAGGTTCCTGCCTTGGCAGGGGGTTGGACTAGATGACCTCCACGGTCCCTTCCAATTCTGCTATTGAATTGTATTGTACTGAAACCATAAAGCAAGGGTAGGGAACTATGGGTCTTTTATGACTCATGGACTGCAATACCCAGAATTCCTGAGCCAGCCACGCTGGCTCAGGAATTCTGGGTATTGCAGTCCATGAGTCATAAAAGACCCATAGTTCCCTACCCCTGCCATAAAGCATCAGAATACAATAGGAAGGGGCCTTGGAGGTCTTCCAGTCCACCACCACCCTGATCAAGCAGCAGACCGTAGACAATTCCAGACAAGTGGCTGTCCAGTCTCTTCTTAAAAACGTCCATTGATTAATTGTCCTCACTGTTAAGAAGTTTCTCCTTAATTCCAGGTTGCTTCTCTCCTGGATTAGTTTCCCTTCATTGCTTCTCGTCTTGCCTTCTGGTGCTTTGGAGAATAGGCAGACTCCCCTTCTCCTCTCTGTGGCAGCCCCTCAAATACTGGAAGGCTTCTATCCTGTCTCCCCTGGTCCTTCTTTTCACTAGACTAGAAAACTCCCAGTTCCAGCAACCGTCCATCGTAGGCTTCATCCTCCGGTCCCCTCATCCTCCTGGTTGCTCTTCTCTGCACTCTTCCCAGAGGCTCCACATCTTTTTTTTGCATCCTGGTGACCAGAACTGGTCTTAGTAAAGTATCACTAACGCTTCACGTGGTCTCGACTCCCACAGTGGGCCGGGAGCTGCCAAAGAGATGCGACTGCCTGGGAGACACATTCAGTGGGGAGAGGAGCCAGCTCAAGCTTTGGGCAACGCAACCACACATTTTTCCTGTGGTCTTTTCGTTAGCAACTCTGGGTTCAGAACCAGTATTACAACTCTGGTCCCGTAACCAGTGTTAGGGGTAACAAACACCCCGTTTGAAAATAGATGCGGAATAGTTTAATACACCGGACAGTAAAGAGATACGTTACTTTAACCACAAGGAAACTCTACAAACTCTGATAGTAAGAAAATAAATAGTCTTTACTTTGTAGCAACTAAAATGTTTCTTTCGACCAACTTCTCAAACAATAACAGTCCTTCACCAAACAGAGTTATCTTACAGTGATGCAAAAACAAATACTTCTTCTTTCTTCAGTGTTCAGCTACTCAGCGGCAAACAGTAAACACAGGAATCAAAGGGAATCGAAAAGGGAATGGACTGTGTTCCTGAGCTTCCTTTTATGGTAGGTCTGAGAAGCACAGCCAATCAGAATTCAACACAGTTCTTAAAGCTACATATACTCTTTAAGAATACTGGCTTATATATATTGTCAACCCAACATAAGGATAAATATCCTAACACTTTTGACAGCCCAAAGGGTGCATTTCTAGCGTGAGAGCCAGAGATCCAGAGGGATGCAGGCCTACCAACCATGCAAAGCTACGCGCAGGCTATCCTCACGGAGTCACGGAGTCAGATCTGCCTTGGGAGCTCCTGACTAATCCAACTACCCTCCAACACAGAGCAATGGAAGAGGATATCTGGAGCTCAAGGTTGAACTGTGGGCTCCCTGGCGATCCCCAAGACTGGTGGTTTTCTTTGCAGACATTTCATGACCCAGCTAGGTAACATCATCAGTGCTATAAGGCAGTGGTTCTCAACCTCCCCAATGCCCCGACCCTTTAATACAGTTCCTCATATTGTGGTGACTCCCTCCAACCATAAAATTGGTGTCTCGGTTCCTAAGACCATGGAAGATATGTGTTTTCCGATGGTCTTAGGCGACCCCTGGGAAAGGGTCCTTCGACCCCCCCAAAGGGGTCCCGATCCACAGGTTGAGAACCTCTGGTCTACACCATTTCTGACCAATGGCAGTCCAATCTCTTCTTGAAAGCCTCCAGGGATGAAGCTCCCACAACTTCCAAACGATCAAATTGTATATAATTGTGAATGAATAAATAAATATATTTCACTCTTAGGATTCTCCATGCAATGCTCTGCGCAATTTTTCCTCCAATGCCACCTCTGTGCACGGAGAAGCATAATCAGAGATTTTACAGAGTTGGAAGGGACCTGGTAGGTCATCTAGTCCAACCCCCCGCCCAAGCAGGAGACCCTACACCAGTGGTTCTCAACCTCCCCAATGCTGCAACCCTTTAATACAGTTCCTCATATTGTGGTGACTCCCCCCAACCATAAAATTGGTGTCTCAGTTCCTAAGAGTATCAAAAATAAGTGTTTTCCGATGGTTTTGGCGACCCCTGTGAAAGGGTCATTCGACCCCCAAAGGGGTCCCGATCCACAGGGTGAGAACCTCTGCTATAAAAGAGGGGGGGAGGAGGAGATCCTTGGTGTTCTCTTGGTTGTTTTCTTGCAGACATTTCATTATCCAACTAGGGAACATCATCAGTGATAGAAAGGAATGGCATGTGGGAGGAGGAGGAGGAGGAGGGGACGACGACAACTATGGGATCTCTGGTGCTCTCTGAGCCTGGTGGTTTCCTTGCAGACATTTCATGACCTAACTAGGGAACATTATCAATGCTAGAAGGGAGTGGGGCTTGCAGGGAGGAGGAGGACAACGACTGTATTGTCCTTGGTGCTCTCTGAGCTTGGTGGTTTTCTTGCAGACATTTCATGACCCAAGTAGATAATATGATCAAAACTAGAAGGGAGCTACGTTTGAGGTAAGGAGGAGGAGGAGGAGGAGGAGGAGGAGGAGGAGGAGGAGGAGGAGAAGGGGAAGAGGAGGATAACTCCGGGGGGGGGGGGTCCTTGGTGGTCTCTGACTCCCACTATCTTATTGCAACTGTTCTATCGACCCAACCCGCCCTGATGATTACACCCAGTTGGCAAGAAAACCTACAATGCGAGTTACTCCGCCTAGCAACCTCCTGCCCTCCGGAGTGCAATTCTCCTTGCCGAACTGCTTAACCCACAAGGTTTTTCTCGTCACCGCTAGGAGCCCTTTAAAAGAGCTGCCTTAGCTAAGGTAACTCCAGGGTGTGCACGCAGCCCCCCCACACACACACCCCGGGGTACCCCTACTTTCCCCTTCCACAAGCTTTAGTGCTGAACGAGACATTTTGGAGGGCTGCGCACGGAGGGGGGGGGGCAGAAATTTATTTCTTTCATTACTCTTCCTCATCAGCCTTCGAGGCGATCAGCACCAGCGGATACTTGGGGGTCATTTAAATCTTAACAACTGGGGGCTCTGCCTCCCCCCCCTCTTCTTCACAATACAAGAGCAGACTTGGAAGGGACCTTGGAGGTCATCTAGTCCAACCCCCTGCCTAGGCAGGAAGCCCTAGACCGTTTCAGACAAATGGCTATCCGACATTCTCTTTCTGTTCCTTTCTCTTTCTCTCTCCTCTTTCTTTCTCTCTTTTTCTCTCCTCCCTCTTTCTCCTTCCTTCTTTCTTTCTTTCCCTTTTCTTTCCCTGTCCTTTCTTTTTCTCTCTCTCTCTTTCATTCTTTTTTCTTTCTCTGCTCTTTCTTTTTCCCTCTCCCCTTTCTCTCTCCTCTTTCTCCTTTCCTCCCTCTCTTTTTCACTCCTCTTTCCATCTTTCTTTTTCTCTCCTCTTTCTCTCCTCTCTCCCTCTTTCTTTCTCCCTTTCTCTCTCCTCTTTCTTTCTCTTTTTCCCTGTTTCTTTTTTCTCTCCTCTTTTTCTCCTTCTCTCCCCTCTTTTTTATTTCTCTTTCTTTTTCTCTTTCCCCCTTTCTCTCTCTCTCTCTCTCTATTGTCTCCCCCTCTTTCTTATAATACAATACAATCCAGTAGCAGAGTTGGAAGGGACCTTGGAGGTCATCTAGTCCAACTCCCTGCCTAGGCACGAAGCCCTATACCGTTTCAGACAAATGGCTATCCAACATCTTCTTAAAGACTTCCAGGGTTGGGGCATTCACAACTTCTGGAGGCAACTTCTGTTCCACTGATTCATTGTTCTCACTGTCAGGAAATTTCTCCTCAGTTCTAAGTGGCTTCTCTCCTTGATTAGTTTCCACCCATTGCTTCTTGTTCTGCCCTCAGGTGCCTTGGAGAATAGTTTGACTCCCTTTTCTTTGTGGCAACCCCTGAGATATTGGAAGACTGCTCTCCTGTCTTTCTTGGTGAAGTTGCAAGAACTCAAAATTTAAGTGTTTCCTATGGGACCGCTGTAAGTGATCCGAAAAGCTCCCCGGCCCCTTATATGCCCCCCCTCCACCAGCCCTTCCTTCTCCCGTCTGTCTGCCCCCATTTGATGGGGACGAAGTTCCAGCCTCGTAGTTGGAAAGCAGGAAGACGCCTGATTTAAATCGCTCCGTTTTCCCTACTGTGGCCGTATCCTTGTTGAGTGGCCGCCCGGGAGAGGCGAGGAGGGTGTGTGTGTGCTTAATGCATTTCTGACTCCTTGACACCTCGGGAGACGCTGCCGAAAATAAGGAGCCGTTTCATACATCAGGACTTCCGAGGCAGAGATTAAGGTGGAAGGTTACAAGCACACCTGGCACCTGGGGGGGGGGGTGTTCAGGCATGGATAAATGGAGCAGGCACGACGCAGCCGGACGTCAGAACTGGGAGGAAAAAGAGCAGCGTGCTAAAGGAATTAGCCACTGAGCGTACCTGGTTTGCCAGGGAAGGAAATACAACGCCAAGGCTGCCAGAATAACAGAGTTAGAAGGGACCTTGGAGGTCTTCTAGTCCAGCCCCCTGCTCAAGCAGGAGACCCTGTGCCATTTCAATCAGAATGGAGATGGAAGGGACCTTGGAGGTCTTCTAGTCCAGCCCTCTGCTCAAGCAGGAGATCCTGTGTCATTTCAATCAGAATGGAGATGGAAGGGACCTTGGAGGTCTTCTAGTCCAGCCCTCTGCTCAAGCAGGAGACCCTGTGCCATTTCAATCAGAATGGAGATGGAAGGGACCTTGGAGGTCTTCTAGTCCAGCCCTCTGCTCAAGCAGGAGATCCTGTGTCATTTCAATCAGAATGGAGATAGAAGGGACCTTGGCGGTCTTCTAGTCCAGCCCCCTGCTCAAGCAGGAGATCCTGTGTCATTTCAATCAGAATGGAGATGGAAGGGACCTTGGAGGTCTTCTAGTCCAGCCCTCTGCTCAAGCAGGAGATCCTGTGTCATTTCAATCAGAATGGAGATGGAAGGGACCTTGGAGGTCTTCTAGTCCAGCCCTCTGCTCAAGCAGGAGACCCTATGCCATTTCAATCAGAATGGAGATGGAAGGGACCTTGGAGGTCTTCTAGTCCAGCCCTCTGCTCAAGCAGGAGACCCTGTGCCATTTCAATCAGAATGGAGATGGAAGGGACCTTAGAGGTCTTCTAGTCCAGCCCCCTGCTCAAGCAGGAGATCCTGTGTCATTTCAATCAGAATGGAGATGGAAGGGACCTTGGTGGTCTTCTAGTCCAGCCCTCTGCTCAAGCAGGAGATCCTGTGTCATTTCAATCAGAATGGAGATGGAAGGGACCTTGGAGGTCTTCTAGTCCAGCCCTCTGCTCAAGCAGGAGATCCTGTGTCATTTCAATCAGAATGGAGATGGAAGGGACCTTGGAGGTCTTCTAGTCCAGCCCTCTGCTCAAGCAGGAGACCCTGTGCCATTTCAATCAGAATGGAGATGGAAGGGACCTTGGAGGTCTTCTAGTCCAGCCCCCTGCTCAAGCAGGAGACCCTGTGCCATTTCAATCAGAATGGAGATGGAAGGGACCTTAGAGGTCTTCTAGTCCAGCCCCCTGCTCAAGCAGGAGATCCTGTGTCATTTCAATCAGAATGGAGATGGAAGGGACCTTGGAGGTCTTCTAGTCCAGCCCCCTGCTCAAGCAGGAGACCCTGTGCCATTTCAATCAGAATGGAGATGGAAGGGACCTTAGAGGTCTTCTAGTCCAGCCCCCTGCTCAAGCAGGAGATCCTGTGTCATTTCAATCAGAATGGAGATGGAAGGGACCTTAGAGGTCTTCTAGTCCAGCCCTCTGCTCAAGCAGGAGATCCTATGCCATTTCAATCAGAATGGAGATGGAAGGGATCTTAGAGGTCTTCTAGTCCAACCCTCTGCTCAAGCAGGAGACCCTCTGCCATTTCAATCAGAATGGAGATGGAAGGGACCTTGGAGGTCTTCTAGTCCAGCCCCCTGCTCAAGCAGGAGATCCTGTGTCATTTCAATCAGAATGGAGATGGGAGGGACCTTGGAGGTCTTCTAGTCCAGCCCCCTGCTCAAGCAGGAGACCCTGTGCCATTTCAATCAGAATGGAGATGGAAGGGACCTTGGAGGTCTTCTAGTCCAGCCCCCTGCTCAAGCAGGAGATCCTGTGTCATTTCAATCAGAATGGAGATGGGAGGGACCTTGGAGGTCTTCTAGTCCAGCCCCCTGCTCAAGCAGGAGATCCTGTGTCATTTCAATCAGAATGGAGATGGAAGGGACCTTGGAGGTCTTCTAGTCCAGCCCCCTGCTCAAGCAGGAGACCCTGTGCCATTTCAATCAGAATGGAGATGGAAGGGACCTTGGAGGTCTTCTAGTCCAGCCCCCTGCTCAAGCAGGAGATCCTGTGTCATTTCAATCAGAATGGAGATGGAAGGGACCTTGGAGGTCTTCTAGTCCAGCCCTCTGCTCAAGCAGGAGATCCTGTGTCATTTCAATCAGAATGGAGATGGAAGGGACCTTGGAGGTCTTCTAGTCCAGCCCTCTGCTCAAGCAGGAGACCCTATGCCATTTCAATCAGAATGGAGATGGAAGGGACCTTGGAGGTCTTCTAGTCCAGCCCTCTGCTCAAGCAGGAGACCCTGTGCCATTTCAATCAGAATGGAGATGGAAGGGACCTTAGAGGTCTTCTAGTCCAGCCCCCTGCTCAAGCAGGAGATCCTGTGTCATTTCAATCAGAATGGAGATGGAAGGGACCTTGGTGGTCTTCTAGTCCAGCCCTCTGCTCAAGCAGGAGATCCTGTGTCATTTCAATCAGAATGGAGATGGAAGGGACCTTGGAGGTCTTCTAGTCCAGCCCTCTGCTCAAGCAGGAGATCCTGTGTCATTTCAATCAGAATGGAGATGGAAGGGACCTTAGAGGTCTTCTAGTCCAGCCCCCTGCTCAAGCAGGAGATCCTGTGTCATTTCAATCAGAATGGAGATGGAAGGGACCTTAGAGGTCTTCTAGTCCAGCCCCCTGCTCAAGCAGGAGATCCTATGCCATTTCAATCAGAATGGAGATGGAAGGGATCTTAGAGGTCTTCTAGTCCAACCCTCTGCTCAAGCAGGAGATCCTATGCCATTTCAATCAGAATGGAGATGGAAGGGACCTTGGAGGTCTTCTAGTCCAGCCCCCTGCTCAAGCAGGAGATCCTATGCCATTTCAATCAGAATGGAGATGGAAGGGACCCTGGAGGTCTTCTAGTCCAGCCCCCTGCTCAAGCAGGAGATCCTATGCCATTTCAATCAGAATGGAGATGGAAGGGACCCTGGAGGTCTTCTAGTCCAACCCTCTGCTCAAGCAGGAGACCCTCTGCCATTTCAATCAGAATGGAGATGGAAGGGACCTTGGAGGTCTTCTAGTCCAGCCCCCTGCTCAAGCAGGAGATCCTGTGTCATTTCAATCAGAATGGAGATGGAAGGGACCTTGGAGGTCTTCTAGTCCAGCCCCCTGCTCAAGCAGGAGACCCTGTGCCATTTCAATCAGAATGGAGATGGGAGGGACCTTGGAGGTCTTCTAGTCCAGCCCCCTGCTCAAGCAGGAGACCCTCTGCCATTTCAATCAGAATGGAGATGGGAGGGACCTTGGAGGTCTTCTAGTCCAGCCCCCTGCTCAAGCAGGAGACCCTGTGCCATTTCAATCAGAATGGAGATGGGAGGGACCTTGGAGGTCTTCTAGTCCAGCCCCCTGCTCAAGCAGGAGACCCTGTGCCATTTCAATCAGAATGGAGATGGAAGGGACCTTGGAGGTCTTCTAGTCCAGCCCCCTGCTCAAGCAGGAGACCCTGTGCCATTTCAATCAGAATGGAGATGGAAGGGACCTTGGAGGTCTTCTAGTCCAGCCCCCTGCTCAAGCAGGAGATCCTGTGTCATTTCAATCAGAATGGAGATGGAAGGGACCTTGGAGGTCTTCTAGTCCAGCCCCCTGCTCAAGCAGGAGACCCTGTGCCATTTCAATCAGAATGGAGATGGAAGGGACCTTGGAGGTCTTCTAGTCCAGCCCCCTGCTCAAGCAGGAGACCCTGTGCCATTTCAATCAGAATGGAGATGGGAGGGACCTTGGAGGTCTTCTAGTCCAGCCCCCTGCTCAAGCAGGAGACCCTCTGCCATTTCAATCAGAATGGAGATGGAAGGGACCTTGGAGGTCTTCTAGTCCAGCCCCCTGCTCAAGCAGGAGACCCTGTGCCATTTCAATCAGAATGGAGATGGGAGGGACCTTGGAGGTCTTCTAGTCCAGCCCCCTGCTCAAGCAGGAGATCCTGTGTCATTTCAATCAGAATGGAGATGGAAGGGACCTTGGAGGTCTTCTAGTCCAGCCCCCTGCTCAAGCAGGAGATCCTGTGTCATTTCAATCAGAATGGAGATGGGAGGGACCTTGGAGGTCTTCTAGTCCAGCCCCCTGCTCAAGCAGGAGATCCTGTGTCATTTCAATCAGAATGGAGATGGAAGGGACCTTGGAGGTCTTCTAGTCCAGCCCCCTGCTCAAGCAGGAGATCCTGTGTCATTTCAATCAGAATGGAGATGGAAGGGACCTTGGAGGTCTTCTAGTCCAGCCCCCTGCTCAAGCAGGAGATCCTGTGTCATTTCAATCAGAATGGAGATGGGAGGGACCTTGGAGGTCTTCTAGTCCAGCCCTCTGCTCAAGCAGGAGACCCTGTGCCATTTCAATCAGAATGGAGATGGAAGGGACCTTGGAGGTCTTCTAGTCCAGCCCCCTGCTCAAGCAGGAGACCCTGTGCCATTTCAATCAGAATGGAGATGGAAGGGACCTTGGAGGTCTTCTAGTCCAGCCCCCTGCTCAAGCAGGAGATCCTGTGTCATTTCAATCAGAATGGAGATGGAAGGGACCCTGGAGGTCTTCTAGTCCAGCCCCCTGCTCAAGCAGGAGATCCTGTGTCATTTCAATCAGAATGGAGATGGAAGGGACCTTGGAGGTCTTCTAGTCCAGCCCCCTGCTCAAGCAGGAGATCCTGTGTCATTTCAATCAGAATGGAGATGGAAGGGACCTTGGAGGTCTTCTAGTCCAGCCCCCTGCTCAAGCAGGAGATCCTGTGTCATTTCAATCAGAATGGAGATGGAAGGGATCTTGGAGGTCTTCTAGTCCAGCCCCCTGCTCAAGCAGGAGATCCTGTGTCATTTCAATCAGAATGGAGATGGAAGGGACCTTGGAGGTCTTCTAGTCCAGCCCCCTGCTCAAGCAGGAGATCCTGTGTCATTTCAATCAGAATGGAGATGGAAGGGACCTTGGAGGTCTTCTAGTCCAGCCCCCTGCTCAAGCAGGAGATCCTGTGTCATTTCAATCAGAATGGAGATGGAAGGGACCTTGGAGGTCTTCTAGTCCAGCCCCCTGCTCAAGCAGGAGACCCTGTGCCATTTCAATCAGAATGGAGATGGGAGGGACCTTGGAGGTCTTCTAGTCCAGCCCCCTGCTCAAGCAGGAGATCCTGTGTCATTTCAATCAGAATGGAGATGGGAGGGACCTTGGAGGTCTTCTAGTCCAGCCCCCTGCTCAAGCAGGAGATCCTGTGTCATTTCAATCAGAATGGAGATGGAAGGGACCTTGGAGGTCTTCTAGTCCAGCCCCCTGCTCAAGCAGGAGATCCTGTGTCATTTCAATCAGAATGGAGATGGAAGGGACCTTGGAGGTCTTCTAGTCCAGCCCCCTGCTCAAGCAGGAGATCCTGTGTCATTTCAATCAGAATGGAGATGGAAGGGACCTTGAAGGTCTTCTAGTCCAGCCCCCTGCTCAAGCAGGAGATCCTGTGTCATTTCAATCAGAATGGAGATGGAAGGGACCTTGGAGGTCTTCTAGTCCAGCCCTCTGCTCAAGCAGGAGACCCTGTGCCATTTCAATCAGAATGGAGATGGAAGGGACCTTGGAGGTCTTCTAGTCCAGCCCCCTGCTCAAGCAGGAGATCCTGTGTCATTTCAATCAGAATGGAGATGGAAGGGACCTTGAAGGTCTTCTAGTCCAGCCCCCTGCTCAAGCAGGAGATCCTGTGTCATTTCAATCAGAATGGAGATGGAAGGGACCTTGGAGGTCTTCTAGTCCAGCCCTCTGCTCAAGCAGGAGACCCTGTGCCATTTCAATCAGAATGGAGATGGAAGGGACCTTGGAGGTCTTCTAGTCCAGCCCCCTGCTCAAGCAGGAGATCCTGTGTCATTTCAATCAGAATGGAGATGGAAGGGATCTTGGAGGTCTTCTAGTCCAGCCCTCTGCTCAAGCAGGAGACCCTGTGCCATTTCAATCAGAATGGAGATGGAAGGGACCTTGGAGGTCTTCTAGTCCAGCCCCCTGCTCAAGCAGGAGATCCTGTGTCATTTCAATCAGAATGGAGATGGAAGGGACCTTGGAGGTCTTCTAGTCCAGCCCCCTGCTCAAGCAGGAGATCCTGTGTCATTTCAATCAGAATGGAGATGGAAGGGACCTTGGAGGTCTTCTAGTCCAGCCCCCTGCTCAAGCAGGAGACCCTGTGCCATTTCAATCAGAATGGAGATGGGAGGGACCTTGGAGGTCTTCTAGTCCAGCCCTCTGCTCAAGCAGGAGATCCTGTGTCATTTCAATCAGAATGGAGATGGAAGGGACCTTGGAGGTCTTCTAGTCCAGCCCCCTGCTCAAGCAGGAGATCCTGTGCCATTTCAATCAGAATGGAGATGGAAGGGACCTTGGAGGTCTTCTAGTCCAGCCCCCTGCTCAAGCAGGAGATCCTGTGTCATTTCAATCAGAATGGAGATGGAAGGGACCTTGGAGGTCTTCTAGTCCAGCCCCCTGCTCAAGCAGGAGATCCTGTGTCATTTCAATCAGAATGGAGATGGAAGGGACCCTGGAGGTCTTCTAGTCCAGCCCCCTGCTCAAGCAGGAGATCCTGTGTCATTTCAATCAGAATGGAGATGGAAGGGACCCTGGAGTTCTTCTAGTCCATCCCCCTGCTCAAGCAGGAGACCCTGTGCCATTTCAATCAGAATGGAGATGGAAGGGACCCTGGAGGTCTTCTAGTCCATCCCCCTGCTCAAGCAGGAGACCCTGTGCCATTTCAATCAGAATGGAGATGGAAGGGACCCTGGAGGTCTTCTAGTCCATCCCCCTGCTCAAGCAGGAGATCCTGTGTCATTTCAATCAGAATGGAGATGGAAGGGATCTTGGAGGTCTTCTAGTCCAGCCCTCTGCTCAAGCAGGAGACCCTGTGCCATTTCAATCAGAATGGAGATGGAAGGGACCTTGGAGGTCTTCTAGTCCAGCCCCCTGCTCAAGCAGGAGATCCTGTGTCATTTCAATCAGAATGGAGATGGAAGGGACCTTGGAGGTCTTCTAGTCCAGCCCCCTGCTCAAGCAGGAGATCCTGTGTCATTTCAATCAGAATGGAGATGGAAGGGACCTTGGAGGTCTTCTAGTCCAGCCCCCTGCTCAAGCAGGAGACCCTGTGCCATTTCAATCAGAATGGAGATGGGAGGGACCTTGGAGGTCTTCTAGTCCAGCCCTCTGCTCAAGCAGGAGATCCTGTGTCATTTCAATCAGAATGGAGATGGAAGGGACCTTGGAGGTCTTCTAGTCCAGCCCCCTGCTCAAGCAGGAGATCCTGTGCCATTTCAATCAGAATGGAGATGGAAGGGACCTTGGAGGTCTTCTAGTCCAGCCCCCTGCTCAAGCAGGAGATCCTGTGTCATTTCAATCAGAATGGAGATGGAAGGGACCTTGGAGGTCTTCTAGTCCAGCCCCCTGCTCAAGCAGGAGATCCTGTGTCATTTCAATCAGAATGGAGATGGAAGGGACCCTGGAGGTCTTCTAGTCCAGCCCCCTGCTCAAGCAGGAGATCCTGTGTCATTTCAATCAGAATGGAGATGGAAGGGACCCTGGAGGTCTTCTAGTCCATCCCCCTGCTCAAGCAGGAGACCCTGTGCCATTTCAATCAGAATGGAGATGGAAGGGACCCTGGAGGTCTTCTAGTCCATCCCCCTGCTCAAGCAGGAGACCCTGTGCCATTTCAATCAGAATGGAGATGGAAGGGACCCTGGAGGTCTTCTAGTCCATCCCCCTGCTCAAGCAGGAGACCCTGTGCCATTTCAATCAGAATGGAGATGGAAGGGACCTTGGAGGTCTTCTAGTCCAGCCCCCTGCTCAAGCAGGAGACCCTGTGCCATTTCAATCAGAATGGAGATGGAAGGGACCTTGGAGGTCTTCTAGTCCAACCCTCTGCTCAAGCAGGAGACCCTGTGCCGTTTCAATCAGAATGGAGATGGAAGGGACCCTGGAGGTCTTCTAGTCCAGCCCCCTGCTCAAGCAGGAGACCCTGTGCCATTTCAATCAGAATGGAGATGGAAGGGACCCTGGAGGTCTTCGAGTCCAACCCCCTGCTCAAGCAGGAGACCCTATGCCGTTTCAATCAGAATGGAGATGGGAGGGACCTTGGAGGTCTTCTAGTCCAACCCTCTGCTCAAGCAGGAGACCCTGTGCCATTTCAATCAGAATGGAGATGGAAGGGACCCTGGAGGTCTTCTAGTCCAGCCCCCTGCTCAAGCAGGAGACCCTGTGCCATTTCAATCAGAATGGAGATGGAAGGGACCCTGGAGGTCTTCTAGTCCAGCCCCCTGCTCAAGCAGGAGACCCTGTGCCATTTCAATCAGAATGGAGATGGAAGGGACCCTGGAGGTCTTCGAGTCCAACCCCCTGCTCAAGCAGGAGACCCTATGCCGTTTCAATCAGAATGGAGATGGAAGGGACCTTGGAGGTCTTCTAGTCCAACCCTCTGCTCAAGCAGGAGACCCTGTGCCATTTCAATCAGAATGGAGATGGAAGGGACCCTGGAGGTCTTCTAGTCCAGCCCCCTGCTCAAGCAGGAGACCCTGTGCCATTTCAATCAGAATGGAGATGGAAGGGACCCTGGAGGTCTTCGAGTCCAACCCCCTGCTCAAGCAGGAGACCCTATGCCGTTTCAATCAGAATGGAGATGGAAGGGACCTTAGAAATGTTCTAGTCCAACCCCCTGCTCAAGCAGGAGACCCTATGCCGTTTCAATCAGAATGGAGATGGAAGGGACCTTGGAGGTCTTCTAGTCCAACCCTCTGCTCAAGCAGGAGACCCTGTGCCATTTCAATCAGAATGGAGATGGAAGGGACCCTGGAGGTCTTCTAGTCCAGCCCCCTGCTCAAGCAGGAGACCCTGTGCCATTTCAATCAGAATGGAGATGGAAGGGACCCTGGAGGTCTTCTAGTCCAGCCCCCTGCTCAAGCAGGAGACCCTGTGCCATTTCAATCAGAATGGAGATGGAAGGGACCCTGGAGGTCTTCGAGTCCAACCCCCTGCTCAAGCAGGAGACCCTATGCCGTTTCAATCAGAATGGAGATGGGAGGGACCTTGGAGGTCTTCTAGTCCAACCCTCTGCTCAAGCAGGAGACCCTGTGCCATTTCAATCAGAATGGAGATGGAAGGGACCCTGGAGGTCTTCTAGTCCAGCCCCCTGCTCAAGCAGGAGACCCTGTGCCATTTCAATCAGAATGGAGATGGAAGGGACCCTGGAGGTCTTCTAGTCCAGCCCCCTGCTCAAGCAGGAGACCCTGTGCCATTTCAATCAGAATGGAGATGGAAGGGACCCTGGAGGTCTTCGAGTCCAACCCCCTGCTCAAGCAGGAGACCCTATGCCGTTTCAATCAGAATGGAGATGGAAGGGACCTTGGAGGTCTTCTAGTCCAACCCTCTGCTCAAGCAGGAGACCCTGTGCCATTTCAATCAGAATGGAGATGGAAGGGACCCTGGAGGTCTTCTAGTCCAGCCCCCTGCTCAAGCAGGAGACCCTGTGCCATTTCAATCAGAATGGAGATGGAAGGGACCCTGGAGGTCTTCGAGTCCAACCCTCTGCTCAAGCAGGAGACCCTGTGCCATTTCAATCAGAATGGAGATGGAAGGGACCCTGGAGGTCTTCTAGTCCAGCCCCCTGCTCAAGCAGGAGACCCTGTGCCATTTCAATCAGAATGGAGATGGGAGGGGCCTTGGAGGTCTTCTAGTCCAACCCTCTGCTCAAGCAGGAGACCCTGTGCCATTTCAATCAGAATGGAGATGGAAGGGACCCTGGAGGTCTTCTAGTCCAGCCCCCTGCTCAAGCAGGAGACCCTGTGCCATTTCAATCAGAATGGAGATGGAAGGGACCCTGGAGGTCTTCTAGTCCAACCCTCTGCTCAAGCAGGAGACCCTGTGCCATTTCAATCAGAATGGAGATGGAAGGGACCCTGGAGGTCTTCTAGTCCAGCCCCCTGCTCAAGCAGGAGATCCTGTGTCATTTCAATCAGAATGGAGATGGAAGGGACCCTGGAGGTCTTCTAGTCCATCCCCCTGCTCAAGCAGGAGACCCTGTGCCATTTCAATCAGAATGGAGATGGAAGGGACCCTGGAGGTCTTCTAGTCCATCCCCCTGCTCAAGCAGGAGACCCTGTGCCATTTCAATCAGAATGGAGATGGAAGGGACCTTGGAGGTCTTCTAGTCCAGCCCCCTGCTCAAGCAGGAGATCCTGTGTCATTTCAATCAGAATGGAGATGGAAGGGACCTTGGAGGTCTTCTAGTCCAGCCCCCTGCTCAAGCAGGAGATCCTGTGTCATTTCAATCAGAATGGAGATGGGAGGGACCTTGGAGGTCTTCTAGTCCAGCCCCCTGCTCAAGCAGGAGATCCTGTGTCATTTCAATCAGAATGGAGATGGAAGGGACCCTGGAGGTCTTCTAGTCCAGCCCCCTGCTCAAGCAGGAGATCCTATGCCATTCCAATCAGAATGGAGATGGGAGGGACCTTAGAAATGTTCTAGTCCAACCCCCTGCTCAAGCAGGAGACCCTGTGCCATTTCAATCAGAATGGAGATGGAAGGGACCTTGGAGGTCTTCTAGTCCAGCCCCCTGCTCAAGCAGGAGATCCTGTGTCATTTCAATCAGAATGGAGATGGAAGGGATCTTGGAGGTCTTCTAGTCCAGCCCCCTGCTCAAGCAGGAGACCCTGTGCCATTTCAATCAGAATGGAGATGGAAGGGACCCTGGAGGTCTTCTAGTCCATCCCCCTGCTCAAGCAGGAGACCCTGTGCCATTTCAATCAGAATGGAGATGGAAGGGACCTTGGAGGTCTTCTAGTCCAGCCCCCTGCTCAAGCAGGAGATCCTGTGTCATTTCAATCAGAATGGAGATGGAAGGGACCTTGGAGGTCTTCTAGTCCAGCCCCCTGCTCAAGCAGGAGATCCTGTGTCATTTCAATCAGAATGGAGATGGAAGGGATCTTGGAGGTCTTCTAGTCCAGCCCCCTGCTCAAGCAGGAGACCCTGTGTCATTTCAATCAGAATGGAGATGGAAGGGACCCTGGAGGTCTTCTAGTCCAGCCCCCTGCTCAAGCAGGAGATCCTATGCCATTCCAATCAGAATGGAGATGGGAGGGACCTTAGAAATGTTCTAGTCCAACCCCCTGCTCAAGTGGCCAACGTGGCAACTTTAAGGCTTGTGGACTTCAACTCCCAGAACTCCCCAGTCAGTCCTTTTATACCGCCCTCTCTCCCAAGTGGGACTCAGGGCGGTGCACAGGCATAAGACAATAAAATATAAATATACAATCAAATAAATTTAAAATTAAATAAATTTGGCCCGTGCTAAAACTTAATTTAAAACCCAGCTAAAATTCAATAATATAAACAGCTATGTCAGGCCGGCCGCATGAAAGAAGTATGTTTTTAGTGTTCGACGGAAGAGGCGGAGGTCCGTGATTGTGCGGAGGTCGGGGGGCAGGTCATTCCAGAGGGCTGGACCTGCCACAGAGAAGGCTCTTCCCCTGGGAGTCGCCAGCCGGCATTGTCCGACGGACGGCACCCTAAGGAGGCCCACCCTGTGGGAGCGGACAGGTCAAGTGGAGGTATGTGGCAGGAGGCGGCCCTGCAAGTAGCCAGGTTTTAGTATTCTTTTGCTACAGGTTCGGCAGAACCGGCCCGAACCGTTAGCAGTTCACCCCTGGTGGGGATCCTGTGGCGCAATATAGTTCCTCAAAGGGCTTTATTCCGAAATCCTGAAGTTCCAAACTGCCCGTGATCCCGTAAGAAAATCCCGATCAGAAAATCCACTAAACAAGGGGGATTAGAAAAGCCCGGCCACCCCCCCCCCTAAAAATGGCTCAGGCTTGGAGTCCTTTGCTGGCCTCGGAGAGAAGGCGGCATCGTCTCAGCCGCGTCTCAGCCGTACCGACCGTTTTTCTACCCTGAAATCGTTTCAATCAAGGAAGGCCGGGCTCTTCTCCTTCGCCACGCACAAAAACTCTGATTGAATTTGAGGACCGGGGTTTTTTTCCCCAATGCTTCTCGTCCTGACGCCTGTTTAATTCGAGGGACGGTGTGAGGGAGCCCACCCCAGAAGCCTCCTGCGTCCGCCACCCTTCCCGCCGGGGGACAAGCTCCGAGAAAGCACCTCGTTTCCTTCCCCTTCGCCGAGATGAATGGCTTGCTTGATCGGTTGTGGCAGCCTCGTGATTGGCCGGCGATATTGCAAAAGGCTCGGACGGAGGGACAACCTGGACCACAATCCCCAGCCGCTGCCGGCAGCTAAAAAGGAAGGGGTTGGTGGGGCGAAAGGCTTATCTTTCTCCCCTCCAGAAGGTGCCAACGTCGGTTGTATCAATCGGGTGCGAATAATTTCAAGAAGAGCTTAGATTCCCCAAAACAAATGTCAGGGTATCCAGGCAGGGAGATCCCTTCTTCTATTTGCACGGCCTTTATAAAAACCTGCATTCGGGACTGAATCGGACTTTGCCATTGTTATAGTGGAGTATACGATTGCCTGTGGCAGGCTGTTCCGCTGGTTAATTGTCCTCGCGGTCAGGAAATTCCTCCTTAGTTCCAGGTTGCTTCTCTCCTTGATTAGTTTCCACCCGTTGCTTCTTCTCCTGCCTTCAGGTGAAAGGGTTGACCCCCTCTTCTTTGGGGCAGCCCTTCAAATACTAGAATACCGCTATCAGAATAACAGAATAGAATAGCAGAGTTGGAAGGGACCTTGGGAGATCTTCTAGTCCAACCCACAGCTCAGGCAGGAGACCAGGGGCTGGCTGGAGAATTCTGGGAGCTGAAGTCCTTCAGACTTAAAGTTGCAAAGGTTGGAGACCCCTGCCCTAGACCACTTCAGGCAAATGGCTATCCAACCTCTTCTTAAAAACTTCTAGTGTTGGAGCATTCAAAACTTCTGGAGGCAAGTCGTTCCACCGATTAAATTGTCCGTTCTATCGCTGCATTTCTATCACTTTGTTGAAATTTGGTTGAAATTTCTTTTTTCCTTCTAGGTGGGTTCTGTCCAAATTTGGAATAAGTGTATGTAGGAAGAGGGAGTCAAGCTGTTCTCCAAAGCACCAGAGGGCAGGACAAGAAGCAACAGATGGACTAAGGACTCTTTCCTTGAGTAGGGGGGGTCGGTCTAGAAGGCCTCCAAGGTCCCTTCCAGCCCAAGGATTCTAAAACCTTTTTGAAAACCCAACTGAAAAGGAAGGGAGGGGGGACTGTGGCAAAGCTGCAAGGGGAGAGCTGAGCTGAGCAGAATGCCAGGAGGGAGCGAGAGAGAGAAAGAGAGAGAGAGAGAGAGAGAGAGAGAGAGAGAGAGAGAGAGAGAGAGAGAGAGAGAGAGGCCGCCCTGCACCTGGGCCCTTCTCGGTTACGCTGTGATCCGATTGGCAATGCTTCCCCAACCTGACAGCCCCTTCCTCCACCACGCAGAGCAGCGGGAAGGAAAGCCTCAAGACGGGACCAGCTTTCCACCCCAAAAAAAAAAACCCGACAAGCCAACAATAATGTCGCCCATTGACCCCATTCTGGAGGGGAAAAAACCCCAAAAGTGGAAAGCGTTAACACTTTGCGATTAAAAATAAAATCAACTGAAAGGTTTAATAGGGGAAAATTTAAAATAATGCAATACACACAGGCAAACTAGAGGCGGGAAGGGAAGAATAGAGCAAGGAATGAGTTTGGAAGCGTCTCGATGGCCAACCAGGGGCGCAAAGTGAATGGCGAGGAAAGGGCCCCCAGCTGCCTTCCCTGCCTGCTTGCAGCCCCTTCCCATCATAAGAGGCAGGGAAGGCAGAAGGGGGGGAATTGGGGGGTTGGCAAGAGAGAGAGAGAAGAAAAGGGGGGACGACAGGAAATGCTTATGGCGGTGCCTCATCTCCGAGGCGAAAAGGGTGGAGATTTAGCTTAAACCGCGGATTATCGCCCTGGGAGCTGCAGATAGAAAAATGAAAACGTGTGCAGATCCTCGCGAAAGGAGGACGAGCGGGAGCGGGAAGCCGAGGCGAGAAGCGTCCCCCCCCCTTTTTTTTCCAGATAATTTGTCCCATCGGAGCATTAAGGAGACCCACGCGGGCAGGTGGCAGGAGAAAGGCTGAACTAAAGGACGAAAGTTGAGCTGGCAGATTTTTCTTCTTCTTAGGTTTTATTTAGAAAAGGAAAAGGGGGGGAAAAAACAGAACAGAACTGGAGATCTCGACCCGGGAGACGGGAATTGATGAGAATTGGAGATGAATGGGATTTGGGACAGAATCACGGAAGACGGTCCAACCGAAAGCTTTCGAAGGACGAGTGTAACTCAGTCCAGGGGGAATTGTTTTGGGGGTATTTCTGCTTTCCCAGAACCTTTTTCCGTAATAATAATAATAATAATAATCTTTATTGTCATTGTAAAAATTAATCTTAATCTAACCCAGGAGTTTCCAAACTCCGAAACTTTAAGACTTTGTGGACCTCGACTCCCAGAATTCCCCAGCCAGCATGCGCTGGCTGGGGAATTCTGGGAGTTGAAGTCCACAAAGTCTTAAAGTTTCGGAGTTTGGAGACCTCTGGTCTAACCAGCGGTCCATCACAAGATCCAATCGGCCTTCTACTCCTGGGCTGTAGAAACATCTAGAATCCTTCACAAATGTTGAAAAATCAACCAACGGCTCACCCCAAAGTGGAGACTCTAGAAAGAGTGCAGAGAAGAAACAACAAAGATAATTAAGAGACTGGAGACTAAAACATATGAAGAACAGTTGCAGGAACTGGGGATGTCTAGTTTAATGAAAAGAAGGACCAGTGGAGACATGATAGCAGTCTTCCAATATCTCAGGGGTTTCCCCAAAGAAGAGGGAGTCAAACTATTCTCCAAAACACCTGAAGGCAGGAGAAGCAGCAATGGGTGGAAACTAATCAAGGAGAGAAGCAACTTAGAACTGAGGAGAAGTTTCCTGACAGTGAGAATAATTAATCAGTGGAACAGAAGTTGCCTCCAGAAGTTGTGAATGCTCCAACATTGCAAGTCTAAGAAGATGTTGGACAGCCATTCGTCTGAAACGGCATAGGGCTTCCTGCCTAGGCAGGAGGTTGGACTAGATGACCTCTAAGGTCCCTTCCAACTCTGCTATTGTATTTCTATACTGTAAGTTAGCATCTCTTCCATTAGGATATTAAAATTTAGTAGCTGGAACAGTAAAGAGAACAATGGGCCAAAATACACAGCTGTGGTCGATGAGTGCTGACTCATGCATGAGGCAATGTGCGCTATGATTGGTTGCTGGGTGTGGAGGGGGCGTTTCCCTCCCCCCCCCCCCCTTTTTCTTCTCTCTGTGTGTGGGCTCTGTATACTGTTCAATTTACCTCACGGTGCTCCTGGCTGCCTCCCCTGCTGCAAGTACAGGCAAGATAGTCGGGGTCACCGTGAGGTAAATCAAACGGTATACTAAGGACACAGGTGTAAAGTGTATTTATTTATAGTTCTAGGCTGCATAAATAGAGGGAGAGACTCAAGATCACGTGAAGGGTTAATACCACTTTATAAGGCCTTGGGAAGGCCACACTTGGAATATTTGCATCCAGTTTTGGTCACCATGATGTAGAAAAGATGTGGAGACTCTGGAAAGAGTGCAGAGAAGAGCAACCAAGATGATTAGAGGACTGGAGGCTGAAACCTATTTGGAAGGGTTGCAGGAACTGGGTATGTCTAGTTTAAAAAAAAGAGGGACCAGGAGAGACAGGATATCTCAGGGGTTGCCCCAAAGAAGAGGCAGTCAAGCTATTCTCCAAGGCACCTGAGGGCAGAACAAGAAGCAATGGGTGGAAACTAATCAAGGAGAGAAGCAACTTAGAACTGAGGAGAAATTTCCTGACAGTGAGAACAATGAATCCGTGGAACAGAAGTTGCCTCCAGAAATTGTGAATGCCCCAACACTGCAAGTCTTTAGGAAGATGTTGGATAGCCATTTGTCTAAAACGGTATAGGGCTTCCTGCCTAGGTAGGGAGTTGAACTAGATGACCTCCAAAGTCCCTTCCAGCTCTGCTATTGTATTGTATTGTATATAAAACTACAGGTTTGTGTCAGCGTGTCCGACTTCATCTGAACAGCTGCTGCGTAATTCCTCAGCGTCTTCCTGACTGTTACTCCAGGACCGATGGTTGAATTCATAGTTCACCTTGAGTTGTTACTACAAATGGGGCCTGTGCCTTAACTTGTGGAAATCCAGCCCTGTGGATCCGACCTGCGCTCTAGATAGTCCTCGGGTTACGACCATTCCGTCAGTGACCGTTCACAAAGTTACAATGATGCTGAACATGATGCCGGATTCTCGTAGTTCCAGCTGTTGCAGCGTCTCCGTAGTCACGAGAATGTGATCTGGTTCGTGATTACGATATCGATAGACACTGCAATTGTGTGATTATGATTTCCAATACTCTCTTTAAGACCAGCAGAGAACGTCGGAACATGCTAGATGGGGAATTCTGGGAGTTGAAGTCCACTGGTCTAAAAGTTGCCACGTTTGGAGACGCATCACATTACAGCATCCCAAATCCTGCCCTGCCTTCCATACTTTACCAATTTATAACTTGGAATAATTACTTTCTTTGCCGGAAAACAAAATTCCATTTAAAGAAATCTGCAAGCAAAGCTGGCCGGGGAATTCTGGGAATTGAAGTCCACCCAGCTTAAAAGTTGCCAAAGTTTGCAAAGCCTGGTCTAATTTATGCTGGTCCGGTGCCAGTCCTGGGACAATCCTTTATTCCTTCTTGTTTATTCTCAGTTTGTCCGACATAGCCAGTTCCTGGTCTCGTGCAATAAAAACCTTGCACAAACTTTATTTACATATGGGCAGCGCTCGACTTACCACCATGATCGAGTCCAAAATTTCTGTTGCTAAGCAAGGCAGTTGTTAAGCGAGTTTTGCCCCATTTTATCACCAGAATAAAATTCCATTTCAGGAGATCTACAAGCCAAGCCATGCTAGAGAGACTGATTTTCTCCAGAGTCCTTGGCGGTTGAATGGAACATCTCAATTGGAGCTAAGGTTCCAACGTGTAGGATTTCCCTCCTTACCGTTGCTTTTAACTCTCTGGGGGAATGATGCCACATTCCCCCCCCCCCCGAAAGATTGATTAACTGTTTTCATCGGAGTTGCAGATCAATTTGGATCAAACTGTGTTTTTAAAGCCAAATACCTTATGACTCCAGGCAGCTTACAATTCTGGAAGGTTCTCCAGAAGGAAAAACCCTCCTGGTCTGAGGTCCACTGAAAGACGAACCTCACTTGGGGGGACCTGCAGATCCTCACAACAGAACGGATGGGAGAAGGCTGGTTTATCGTGACATTTTACTAGAATAGCAATAGCAAGATTTATATGCCGCTTTATAGTGCTTTTACAGCCCCCTCTAAGCGGTTTACAGAGTCAGCCTCTTGCCCCGTTAGGAATATAATCCTAGTATGATATATAAGCCATGATTGAAATTGGTATCTGTAACTTTAACTGATACAGTGGAAGGTGATTGGCTGCTGCTTCCTCAATCAGCCATAAGAGGGAGCCAGAGTCATTGTTAGATTGCTGATCGTTTGAATGGAGGCTCTGTATTAGATCAGCGAAAAGCGAAGAAGCAAGAAGAATCGTGGATTGAGCAACTGTAAGCCAACTGTTTGAGTTATAGACTGTATTTTGATTCAAGACTAACTATCACTTGTTTGTGAAGAAGTAGTTTATTTTCCATCGCAAGTAAAAGTCTGCTTGTTTTTACCATTGGTGTCTGTGACTAATAATGTGAATATCTAGCAATATCTCTCTTGCTGTAATTTCATTGCACATCTCTCGGTCTCCTAACGGAGATATCCTCAACACCCCCAACAATTTGGATCCTCGTTTTAGCAACCTCAGAAGGACGAGTCAACCTTGAGCCTGGTGGGATTCGAACTGCCAAATTGCAGGTAGCCGGCAGTCAGCAGAAGCAGCCTGCAGTACTGCACTCTAACCACTGCACCACCGAGGCTCCTGGAAAAGTTTTGATCAAAATACAAAAAAGACGCTGGAAAGAGTGCAGAGAAGAGCAACAAAGATGATTAGGGGACTAGAGGCTCAAACATACGAAGAACGGTTGCAGGAACTGGGTAGGTCTAGTTTAATGGAAAGAAGGACCAGGAGAGACATGATAGCAGTCTTCCAGTATCTCAGGGGTTGCCCCAAAGAAGAGAGAGTCAGGTTATTCTCCAAAGCACCTGAGAGCAGAACAAGAAGCAATGGGTGGAAACTAATCAAGGAGAGAAGCAACCTGGAACTGAGGAGGAATTTCCTGATCGTTAGAACTACTAACCAGTGGAATGACCTGTCTTCAGAACTTATGGACGCTCCATCACTGGAAGTTTTGAAGAAGAGATGGGACAGCCATTTGTCCAGAATAGTACAGGGTCTCCTGCTTGAGCAGGGGGTTGGACTAGAAGACCTCAGCTCCCTTATTCTGTTCTCTTTTACTCCATGCCAGAGACAGGGAAAAGCGTTCAAGCATCTGTAACTGATTAGCCCATAAAATTC
The DNA here is from genome assembly GCA_039707465.1 of Rhabdophis nuchalis. NCBI lineage: Eukaryota > Metazoa > Chordata > Lepidosauria > Squamata > Natricidae > Rhabdophis > Rhabdophis nuchalis. The sequence goes on along the minus strand of CM077645.1, from coordinate 224,474,662 downwards.
CTTCCCCCCCAGCAGGAGCAACCTTTACAATTTTCAGGCCAAGGAAAAAAAAACCCTGCGAGAACAGAAGCTCGGAGCAATTCTTCATCGCGTCCCCTCCTGCTTATCTCAGCACTGGCCATCTGCCTTGTAGGGGTCAAGCATGCCCAGAGAACTTCCTCCCTGCGTTAATGGCTGGAAACGGTCGGAGTGCCCCACTGCCTGGTGAAATGGAGCAAGGGATCGCCCGCGGAGATCGTTCAGGAGCAGAGTTCGGAACAAGCCAGGGACACGGAATGGGCTAGAGGAGGGGGAGCGGGCGCCGAGAGTCCCTGAAAGTCCGCCATTTGTGGCAATCCACATCCTTTGTATTAATGCACTTCAGGATGCCGGCGACGGAAATCTAAACCGATTTAACATATTTAGGAGCCTTATCTGGGTTGCTGCAGATGCAACGGACCACGATGCAACGGACCCCACAAAAATCAATTCTTTATCATCTCGGATTCTCAAGCTGATACTCAGAAGAGGCCATCCTTTAAGGCAGGGGTCTCCAACCTTTGCAACTTTAAGTCTGAAGGACTTCAGCTCCCAGCAAAGCTGGCTGGAGAAGTCTGGGAGCTGAAGTCCTTCAGACTTAAAGTTGCAAAGGTTGGAGACCCCTGCTCTAAAAGGATGCAATTGCAAAGCTGGCTGGAGAAGTCTGGGAGCTGAAGTCCTTCAGACTTAAAGTTGCAAAGGTTGGAGACCCCTGCTCTAAAAGGATGCGAATGCAAAGCTGGCTGGAGAAGTCTGGGAGCTGAAGTCCTTCAGACTTAAAGTTGCAAAGGTTGGAGACCCCTGCTCTAAAAGGATGCAATTGCAAAGCTGGCTGGAGAAGTCTGGGAGCTGAAGTCCTTCAGACTTAAAGTTGCAAAGGTTGGAGACCCCTGCTTTAAGGGAGAGGCTGTTGAACCGCTCAAGATGCAATTATAGAGATTAGATCCCTAAACAGAAACAACATCTGAATCGTTTCCTACCTAAGAACTGCACTGTTAAAATTCAGAAACCGGCTATAGTTGGTAACGACTTAACTCAACGTGGCCAGCCCCTTAATTTCGGCGACAGACATTCGATTCTGCTTGCAAAGGATCCACTGGTTTTTATTCCTTCACTTCTAGGTCACTTCCTCCCCCGCCCCACCTCCTCCTCTCCCCCAACTCTCCTTCCTTCTAGCACTAATGATATTACCTGGATGGGTCATGAAACAATTACACGGCACAACTACAAGAAAACCACCTTGGTCCCTCTGACCAAGAACCAGAAAGGGAGGGAGGGAGGGAGAGAGGGGGGAGAGAAGGGAAAAGAAAGAAGGAGGGAGAGAGGGAGGGGGAAGGAAGGGAGGGAGGGAGAGAAGGGAGGGGTAGGAAAGGAAGGAAGAGAGGGAGGGAGGGAGGGAGGGAAAAGAAAGAAGAAGGGAGGGAGGAGAGGAATGAGGAGAGGGAGGGAAGGAGGGAAGGAGGAGGGAGGGAGGGAGGGAGGGAGGGAGAGAAGGGAGACGGAGGAAAGGAAGGAAGGAGAGGAAGGAAGGAAGAGAGGAAGGGAGGGAAGGAAGGAGGGAGGGAGAGGGGAAAAAAGGAGGGAGGGAAGAGAGGAAGGAAGGAAGGATCACTGATGACATTACCTAGGGAAGGAAGGGAGAGATGGAAAAGAAAGAAGGAGGAAAGGAAGGAAGGAGAGGAAGGAAGAGAGGAAGGGAGGGAAGGAGGGAGGGAGGGAGAGGGGAAAAAAGAAGGAGGGAGGGAGGGAAGAGAGGAAGGAAGGAAGGATCACTGATGACATTACCTAGGGAAGGAAGGGAGAGATGGAAAAGAAAGAAGGAGGAAAGGAAGGGAAGGAGGGAGGGAGAAGGGAGGGGGAGGAAAGGAAGGAAGGGAGGGAGGGAGGAAGGGAAGGAGGAGGAAGGGAAGGAGGAGGAAGGGAGAGGAGGAAAAGAAAGAAGGAGGGAGGGGAGGAAAGTGAGGGAGGGAGGAAAGTAAGGCGGGAGCGAGAGAGGGAAGAGAAGGGACGGGAAGGAAGGAAGGAAATAATTGATAACGTTCCCTAGTTGGGTAATGAAACGCCTGCAAGAAAACAGCCAAGCTCATAGAGGCCCCTTCATCTCAACCCCTAAAGGTATCCACTACTAGCAGGTGAATTCTGAACTCTGGAACTATCAACCGCCTCTTAGGCAAAGCGACCGGGGGGGGGGGGGGCGGGAAGGGGGGGGGAGATAGCTGCGCATTCCTTGTGGGTGCACCCAGGGACGGATGCTCACCTCCTCGGGCGTGGCTCCTGGTCGCCGCTTCTACGTTCCTGCCGGGAGAGTTGGACGTCTTGGACAACTTGTTAGCCGACACCCGGTACATGACTCCTCCGATACAACGCAGCCCTTTGTTTCTCCATCGGGGCGGCTGCCCCGCCTGAGACTTGCCCGCCGGGGAAGAGTGGCGGGTGGAGTTGGACACGAGAGACCTGAGAAGAAAACATTAATTAAAAATTAAATTAAAAGAAGCGGCGAACGGTCGCAAGTGCAGGACAAACAGTTTGAAATCTCTTTTTTTTCCCAGTACCACCGTAACGCCGACTGGTCGCTAAGTGAACCGTCGTGAGTTGAGGACTACCTGCAAAAGAATTCCACGCTGGGCACTGAATCGGTAAAGGCTCAGCGTGGCGGTTTACACTGGAGGAAGAGGGAGTCAGGCCCTCCCTTGCGCCTCTGTGGTTACGCAGGTGGAGGACGGCAGCTTTTTGCTTCCTGAGACCAGTGGTGGATTACGACCAATATGCCCCAATACGGCATACCGGTGCCTGCCGGCAGCACCAGGTACCATTCTGGTCCATCCAGGTGGAGGGAGGTTAAAGAGTGGGGTCCCCCAAGGTTCAGTACTGGGACCCCTGCTTTTCAACCTCTTCATAAATGATTTTCAACCTCTTCATAAATGATTTTCAACCTCTTCATGAATGATCTAGAACAGAGGTTCCCAAACTTGGCAACTTTAAGACTTGTGGACTTCAACTTCCAGAATTCTCCAGCCAGCTCCACAAGTCTTAAAGTTGCCATGTTTGGGAACCTCTGATCTAGAAGTAGGAGAAAACAGCAAGGTAGCTAAATTCGCCGACGACACAGGTAGTAAAAACTGAGAGAGAGTGTGAGGAGCTCCAGAGAGATCTCTTGACACTGGGGGAGTGGGCAACCCAGTGGCAAATGAGCTTCAACATTAGTAAGTGCAGAGTGATGCACGTTGGGGCAAAAAAAACCAACTACATCTATAAACTGATGGGGTCTGAACTCCTTGCAACTAACCAGGAAAGGGACCTTGGTGTCCTGGTGGGCAGCTCAATGAAGGTGTCAACCCAGTGTGCCTCAGCAGTGAAAAAAGCAAACTCATTGCTAGGGATCCTTAGGAAAGATATAGAAAATAAGTCAGCAAGTGTCATTTTGCCTCTTTATAAATCTATGGTGAGGCCCCATCTGGAGTATTGTGTACAGTTCTGGTCCCCAGACCTTCAGAAGGACATTATGGAAATGGAAAAGTTGCAGAGGAGAGCAACCAGAAGGATTAGGGGCTGGAACACCTTCCTTACCATCTGAGGCTGCAACGGCTGGGCCTCTTCACTCTAGAACGACGGCGCCTGAGAGGTGACCTGATGGAAGTCTATCAAATCATGCACGGTGTGGACAAAGTCGAAAAGGAAAAACTGTTTTCCCTATCGCACAACACTAGAACTAGGGGGCACTCCATGAAACTTTTGGAAGCTAGACCTCACACAAATAAGAGGAAGGACTTTTTAACCCAGAGGATCCCTGGTCTATGGAACTCCCTGCCAGAAGAAGTGGTGACAGCTGTCAGCCTCGACACCTTTAAGGAAGGATGAGAGGAGTTCATGGAGAACAAGGGTATCCATGGCTATCATGATGGATGCCTAAGGACACCCTCTGGGATGGAGAGATAGGCAGGATGTCTCTCAATGCCATTTGCAGGGAATCCTAAGCAGGTGAAGACATCTGCTTGGGAAGACCCTGAAGCAAATGGAGAGCCACTGTGGGAGACAGAAGGCTGGACTGGATGGGCTGTGGCCTCTTCCGGCAAGGCGGTTCTTATGTTCTTATTCTGGTACGGTGCTCCAGAGGGCCCACCTGCCCATTCACCTTACCAGGTTTTGGGGACTTCTGTGTATGCGCACGGAGCATATGGTGCCTGCGCAACACTCCGCCGAGCAGCTGGAGCATCCCGGAGCATCCCGGGCTGTAAGCATGCATGCGTGCGCAATGCGCACGTTCATGTGGTGGACGCCCAGCCCCGTTGCACCGTACCGGTTGCACTGGGATCTGGAATCCTCCACTGCCTGAGACCTTCTGGATATTCCCAAGCCGGCTCTCTGGCTCAACCTTAAGAACCAGCAATTTTAACTAATTAGTGGGTCTATTTATTATGCCTTTGTGTTGTTGTTTTTAAAATTCCCGCCTGAGTGAACCGCTGTAGCGTGAAAGTCTCAAAAGTCAACCGGCCGGCCGTTTAATTTCCTGGGTCTGTGTGAATAGATTGCAACGACCAGCTCCAGCTGCCCTTAATCTCAACCGGGGTCTAGCATGAGGTTGGGGGGGGGGGTTTTGCATGAAAAAGGAATGAAAGGTTCCCTAATAGTTGGGGAGGGGTGCGGAGGCCTAGAGGTGGAACTCTCACCTCACCATCAGGAGGTTTGCAAGTTCAATCCTAGGTAGAGGTAGATATTTTCTCTCTCTTTCTCTCTGGGCACGTTGAGAACGTATCTGCCGAATGTAACTCCGCCCTGGCAACAGGAAGGGCAGTAAACACTCAGCTAGCACCATTCCGTTGCCCAGACTCCATTCCGCAAGGGATTATGGGGTCGTTACAAGAGGAGAAGGATGATAATGGTTGGGAAGGTGGCCTAGAGGTGGAGCTATTGCCTCACAATCAGGAGGCTATGAGTTCGATCCTAGGTAGAGGCAGATATTTCTCTCTCTTGGCACAATGAGAATATACCTCCTGAACAAAACACCGCACTGGCAACAGGAAGGGCATCTGGCCAGCAAATACTCTGCTAGCTCCATTCAGTTGCCCAGACTTCGCTCCGCATGGAATTATGGGATCGATAAAAGAGGAGGAGGATAATGGCTGGGGAGGGGTCCTCTCGGTATTTCCAGGACCCACAGGAAGTCAGAGATGGGAGTGTGGAGCTCTAAAGAGGAAACCCAGCACGGCTTGAAGTGAGTTGAGCAGCTCAACTAGTAGTGTTGACCACCAACCTGGGGACTTCAGTCCAGAATTCCTGGAGGGTCTCATCTTGGAGACTAGGTCCACCAACCAGGTCAAACGCTGCCTTATGAGGGTGAGGTGGAGCTCCAGAGGGACTGGCAGACAGAAGTCCCACCCCAGAAGTGAACGGACAGACAGACAGACACACAACGATGTGATCCCCTGTTGTGACAAGCAAACTCGATGGGGAAGCCACACTCCCTAAGCAAATGTGCTGCTAACACCTGCAGTGATTCACTTAACAGTTGCAGCAAGGAAGGTTTTCAAATGGGGGAAAACTCACTTAAAAACTGTCTCGCTTTGCAACAAAAGGTTTTGGTGGTGGCTGTAAATTGAGGACTACCTGTACTTTTTATAAATTTTTTTTATATTTGCACATCGCCTGGGGTCCCTCTGTGAGCCAGATGGGTGGCTTTAAAAATTGGAAAAATGAAACAATAAATGAATAAAATGAAATAAATAAAAAATAAAAAAAAATAAAATTTAAAAAAAATATAAAATATAAAATTATAATAATATAAAAAATAAAATATAGTGAAGTAAAATGAAATAATAAAATAAATATAAAGTATAAAATAATATAAAATATAAAGTATAAAATAATATAAAGTATAAAGTATAAAATAATATACTATAAAATAATATAAAATATAAAATATATAAAATATATAAAATTTATTTTATTTTTATTTTATTAAATTTATACCCCGCCCTTCTCCTTGTTAGGACCCAGGGCGGCGCACAGGGATGTTAAAATACATACAAAATATATAAAATATATGAAATTTAAAATACTTATTCTAATAAATAAACCCTGCGCTAAAAACCGAATTAAAATCCCAAGTTTAAAAACTATCTAATAGTCAGTATGGAGGTTACACTAGGCCGGCTAGATGAAATAGGTGTGTCTTCAGACACCTGCGGAAGAGGTGGAGGTCGGAGATGGTGCGGAGTTCAGGGGGTAAGTCGTTCCAGAGGGCTGGTCCCGCCACAGAGAAGGCTCTCCCCCTGGGTGTCGCCAGTCGGCATTTTCCAGCCGACGGCACCCTGAGGAGGCCCTCTCTGTGGGAGCGTATCGGTCTGAGGGATGTATGGGGCAGGAGGCGGTCTCGCATATAACTAGGCCCCGAGCCATGGAGCGCTTTAAAGATGGTCGTTAAAACCTTGAAGCGCACCCGAAAGACCAGAGGAAGCCAGTGCAGCTCGCGCAGGATAGGTGTTATGTGGGAGTGTCTAGGCGCTCCCGTAATCACCCGCGCGGCTGCGTTCTGGACTAGCTGCAGCTTTCGGGTGCACCTCAAGGGAAGCCCCATGTAGAGAGCATTACAGTAGTCGAGTCGAGAGGTGACGAGTGCTTGAGTGACTGTGCGTAAGGCACCCCGGTCCAGTAAGGGGTGCAATTGGCGCATCAGGCGAACCTGATGAAACGCCCCCCTGGCCACGGCTGCCACATGATCTTCCATAGACAGCCGGGAATCCAGGAGGACACCCAAATTGCGCGCCCTCTCCACGGGGGCCGGTGTTTCGCCCCCAATGGCCAGAGTTGGAATAATCTGGCTGAACCGAGGCGCCGGAAGCCACAGCCACTCAGTCTTGGACGGGTTGAGCCTGAGTTTGTTACCACCCATCCAGATCCGTACGGCTTCCAAGCACCGGGACATAACCTCGACGGCATCGTTGGGGTGGTCTGGGGTGGATAAGTACAACTGAGTATCATCAGCGTACAGATGATATCCCACCCCAAAATCACGGATGATCTCACCCAGCGGCTTCATATATGTGTTGAACAGGAGGGGCGAGAGGACCGACCCCTGAGGAACCCCACATATGAGGGGCCTTGAGGCTGACCTCTGCCCCCCTGCCAACACATATTGGGACCGACCAGAGAGGTAGGATGAGAACCACCGCAGAACGGTGCCTCCCAGCCCCAACCCCCCCAGTCGGCGCAATAGGATACCATAGTCGATGGTATCAAAAGCCGCTGAGAGGTCTAATAGGACTAGGATAGAGGAATATCCTCTATCCCGCGCCCTCCAGAGATCATCAACCAACGCGACCAATGCCGTCTCGGTGCTGTGCCCAGGTCGGAAGCCGGACTGGCGCAGGTCTAGATAATCAACTTCCTCCAAGTGTCGCGGAAACTGTTGAGCCACCACACTCTCAACAACCTTCACTAGAAAGTGGAGGTTGGAGACGGGACGACAGTTCTCTAATAATGCTGGGTCCAGGGACGGCTTCTTGAGGAGGGGCCTCACTACCGCCTCTTTCAAGACGGCAGGCAAGGACCCCTCACTCAAAGATGCGTTGACAATGCCCTGGAGCCAGCCTCGTGTCGTCTCCCAGGATGCCAGTACAAGCCAGGAGGGACACGGGTCCAATAAACATGTGGTAGCCCTAAGTCTCTTTGACAACTTGTCCATATCCTCGGTGGTAACAAAATCAAACTCCTCCCAAGATGGTGTCACAAGAACAGCCTCGGCCCGCTCGACTGGACCACTGTCGATGGAGGGTAGCTCGTTCCGAATCCGAGTGATTTTCTCCTGCAGATAAATCCCAAATTCCTCTGCTCGACCCTGTAAAGGGGCTTCCCGCGGCCTCTGTTGAAGGAGGGAGCGGGTCACCCCAAACAGGGCGGCAGGGCGGTTATCTGCGGATGCAATAAGAGTGGCACAATACTCACGTTTGGCCACTCTTATCGCCACTAAGTAAGTCCTAATATGGTCTCTCACTAGTGTTCGGTCGGCTTCGGAGCGAGAAGATCTCCATCTGCTCTCTAGGCGTCTCTTGTGGCGCTTCATCTCCCTAAGCCCCTCGGTAAACCAAGGAGCCCAGGTGGTTCATCGCCGCAAGAGAGGCCGCAAGGGCGCGACTCGGTCCAAGGCCCCCATGGCCGCACTTAACCATGCGGCCACTAGGTCCTCAATCGAGTCGCGGGGCAAGTCCACAGGAATTGGCCCAAGCTCCCTTTGGAACCTTATCGGGTCCATCAGGAGCCTGGGGCGGAACCATATAGGAATATCCGGTTCCGCCTCCCCGCAGTGAGGTGCGGCGATCGGAAAGTCGAGCCGAAGGAGAGCGCTATCTGTCCATGACAGGGGTGTGATGACTAGATCCCCTATTCCCAGATCACTACTCCACTGTCCCGAGACGAAGATTAGATCCAGGGTGTGTCCGCCCTCGTGGGTAGGGCCTACAACTACTTGGGTCAGGTCCATGGCTGTCATGGAAGCCATGAACTCCCGAGCTAACCCAGAGGTTTCGCCTGCTGACGGCAGGTTAAAGTCCCCCATGATTAACAGTCTGGGGGTCTCCACTGCCGCCTCAGCTATCACCTCTAGGAGCTCGGGCAGGGCTGTTGTTGTATAGCGAGGAGCCAGGTATACAACTAACACGCCCAACTGCCTGCCTAGGCCCCACTTCACAAGGAGGGACTCGCACCCGGTCGTCTGAGGGATCGTGGTCTCCTTTGGCTCAAGACCTTCCCTAACCATAATCGCCACCCCCCCACCCCTCCCTAGGGCCCTAGGCTGATGGAAGGCTCGGTATCCTGGTGGGCACATTTCTACGAGGGGATGTCCTCCCTCGTGGCCCAAAATATATAAAACATATAAAATATAAACTATAGTAAAGTAAAATAAAATAAAATAAAAAATAAAGTAAGATAAAAAATAAAATAAAATAATAAAATAAAATAATAAAATAAAATAATAAAATAATAAAATAAATAAAATAAAATAAAAATGAACTAAAATTAAATAAAATAATAAAATAAAAATAAAATAAAAATAAAATAAAGTAAAATTTTTAGTTAATGGGATTTTAGCACAGGTATTAATTTAATTTGTTTTTAAATTTTGTTATGTATGTTGTATATTTATTGTTTTTATTTCCCCTGTGCACCGCCCCGAGTCCCTGTGGGGAGAGGGAGCGGTCAATAAATTTGGCTTTATTATTTATTATTATTAAAATAAAATAATAAAATAAATTAAATTAAATTAAAAAAACTAAAATTAAATAAAGCAATAAAATAAAAATAAAATATAAAATAAAAATAAAATATAAAATAAAAATAAAATATAAAAAAATATAAAATAAAAATAAAATAAAATAAAATAAAAATAAAATAAAAATAAAATATAAAATAAAATAAAAATAAAAATAAAATAAAAATAAAATAAAAATAGCCCGCTACTGAGCCACAGAGACCACCTGCCCCAAACTTCCACTACGCGAAAGGGCTGGCGGAGAAGAAGAGGAGGGGGGGGTTGCCTTCCACCCACACCTGCCAGCTTCCCGTCGGCCACGGTGTCACCGCGCTCGTTCCCAATTGTTCCCCTAATGGAAGGGAAGACTTCTGGAAATGAACTGCTTTGAGGAAAGGAGGATAAAATTAATGGGATAATTGCCGGCCGAGGCTCTGAAGAATACGCCTGCCCTCAGCGCGAGGGCCTTGTAATTCCTTTTCTAGCGCCCCAGTCCTCTTCCCCATCTCCCGACCGCTCCCCTCCGTCCGTCCGTCCGGGGCCTTCCTCCGACAGGAAATTTCATTAATGCTGGCAAATAGGAAAGGTATTAAGCGTGGATAATGAAGGCCGGCGAGTGAACAGGGCCTGCTGTCTTCCTAGCCTTTGTAATGGGAGGCATGAACTCTGCCTTCAAATCCATTTCTAATCCATTTGAAATACTACAGCAAATTATCTTCCCTTCAGCCCCGAAAAGCGGGCCAGCCAATTTACTCCGAATAGAAGTGACAATGCCCGAGAATTTATCGCCGTAACCTTGAGTACCGAAGGTTGAGGGGGTTGCCTCGGCCCCCAAAGAGAGGGGGGGGGGGGACAGGGACGGAAAGCAAATTTTAAATTATTTTTAAGTGGGAGAGGAGAGAGAGAGAGAGAGGAGAAAGGGGGGGGGGCGAGGGGGAGAAATGGAGGGAAGCCGTCTGTCAAGGTATTTAAGAAATAGAAACCACGGTCGCCGTCGGCTGTCCGGGGATGGAAAGGGCGACCGTGGTTTCCAGAATTACAGACAGTGTCCCTTTATCTTAAGCCCCCCAACCCCCGGATTCTGCAAACTCCAGATCTGGGAAAGCCTCCCCCTCCACCCCCAACTTTTCCAACACCTGCCAGTATTCCCAAGAAGCAAACAATTGATGCGCTCGTTAAGGAGAATCGGTGTAGCTTGGTGGTTTTCCGGAGGACGTTTCCCGACCCAGCTAAGCAACGCCATCACTGCTGGAAGGGAGGGGGGGGGTTGCCAAGGGGGAGGAAAAAGGAGCAGGAGGGGGGAGCCGGATGAAATCAGGAATCAGAATTAGAGCCGGAAGGGACCTCGAAGGTCTTCTAGTCCAGCCCAGCATCTTAACTGCTGAGCCACCGTGGTGAGGATGAGATGGAGGTCGAAGAAGAGAGGGAAAAGGGGAAGGGGGCAGGAGGAGGAGGAGAGGGAGAGGAGAAGAAGAAAAAGAAGAGGAGGAGGAGAAAGAAGCAGCAGAAGAGAAGGAGGAGGAAGAAAAAAGAAGAGGAGGAGAGAGGAGGAGGAGGAGGAGGAGGAGGAGGAGGAGGAGGAGGAGGAGGAGGAGGAGGAGGAGGAGAGGAAGAAGGAGAAGGAGGTGGAGGAGAAGGAGAAGGAGGAGGAGGAGGAGGAGGAGGAGGAGAAGGAGAAGGAGAAGAAGAAGAAGAAGAAGAAGAAGAAGAAGAAGAAGAAGAAGAAGAAGAAGAAGAAGAAGAAGAAGAAGAAGAAGAAGAAGAAGAAGAAGAAGAAGAAGAAGAAGAAGAAACAACTACAACAATTACTACAACAACTATTACTACTACTTGGTTCCTGGAATGAGAGGCCAGTTCAGAGATTAGCTGATTTCTTACAGACATTTCATGACCTGACTAGGTGGCAGCATCAGTCTTCGAAGGGAGAGCTTTTGCAGATGGAGGAGGAAGAGGAGGAGAACAAGAAGGTGAAGGAGGAGGGCTGTGGGGTCCTTGGTGCTCTTTGAACTTGGTGGTCCTCCTAAAGACCTTTCATGACCCAACTAGTTAATGACATCAGTGCTGGAGGGCAGTTTTCCTCCCCGGCTTTCTGAAAACCTCAACTCACGCACAGTGCCCTCCTCAGCAAGCCACCGCTGTGGACTCCGCCAGAGATGGCTGGTGTCACGTCAATTGGAGGCCCCCGGAGGTCCAGAAGACGGGTCTGATCCTAGCAGGCCTGATTGTCGTGGACACGCCCCCTGAACCCTGAGTTTGGAGGATGAGGACCTGTTTTGGGGGGGGGGGTGTATGTGAATAAACACCTTGGAAGCCTGGAGCGTTGATCCAAGCCACAAGGACATTGCTCCTTTCCAGGAAAGATGCACAGCTATGGGGGGGGGGGAGGCATGCACCACTGCAGCCCCCCCCAAAAGACCCCAGATTAACTGCAACCCCTCCCCTTTTCCGGGGGAAAGAGAAGCAGGCTCTGCTGAGGGACACAAGAGTTCCCCTTTCAGCAAACTCCATCTCGGCAAATTCCCCGGGACGGCCCTGAGCATTTGCCGCCGATTCAGCACTCACCTCCGCCACAATCCTGCACTTCAGCACAAAGCGGTCTCAGGGCAGCCATTCGGCTAATGCAGCGTTCCCTCCAAAGCCTCGGAAACAGACCGGGCTTCGTTCCTGCGCAATGAGCAGAGTGAGCGCCGGTGCTTTCAAACGGGGCTCCCCACTGAGTATCATGCTGGGATCCTTTCATGCCCCCCACCCCCCACTGCCACTTAATCTAGTGTTTCTCAATCCTGATGGGGGGCATTCTGGGAGTTTGAGTCTTTGCTTCTAGTGGCCAAGCCCTGGCGTTATCCTTTGTCATGAGTTTTTCAAACTCCAGCCACAAGATTCGGGCTATTTGCTGGCGCAGGTTTTGGGGCAAACCGATACTGGGGCGAACAGTTTTATTCTTCCTCTTCTTGCGAAAGCACATCGCCTCCTGTGACGCACTTAAACCAGGGGTCCCCGAACTTGGCAACTTTAAGATTTGTGGACTTCACCTGATGGGGGAATTCTGGGAGTTTTTACATCTAGCGGCCAAGCTCTGCCATTATCCTTCGTCGTGAGTTTTTCAAATTCCAGCCACAAGATTCAGGCTATTTGCTGGCGCAGCTTTTGGGACAAAGGGATACTGGGGTGAACAGTTTTATTCTTCCTCTTCTTACGAAAGCACATCTCCTCCTGTGACACGCTAAACCAGGGCTCCCCAAACTTGGCAACTTGAAGACTGGTGGACTTCAACTCCCAGAATTCTCCAGCCAGCCAAGTTTGAAGTCCTCTGCACTAAACTTTCCCAAAAGTTCTCCATGATTAGACTGGCATGTCACAATGCGCAACATGGCCCCACGGCATTCCCATATAACACCTCTCCTGCGCGAGCTGAATTGGCTACCTGTGGTTTTTCGGGTGCGCTTCAAGGTGTTGATTATCATCTTTAAAGCGCTCCATGGCACGGGTCCTAGTTATCTGCGAGACCGCCTCCTACCCCGTACATCCCTTCGACCGATCCGCTCCCACAGAGAGGGTCTTCCCCGGGTGCCTACGGCCGGGCAATGCCGGCTCGCGACGCCCAGGGGAAGAGCCTTCTCTGTGGCGGGCCCTGCCCTCTGGAACAAGATACCCCCTGATCTTAGAAACCTCACGGACCTGCGCCTCTTCCGCAAACATCTAAAGACTCGTTTCTTTCTTTAACCTCCGAGATTATATTAGTGACTGATTTTAAATTAAATTAAATTTGTATAAGGGGTTTTAAATTGATTTTAGCACAGGTATTATCAAATTTAATTGGAGTTTAGTGATTTTAGGATGTATTTATCTTTGCATGGTTTTATTTGTGTTTTAACTTTTCCTGTGCACCGCCCCGAGTCCCTTTGGGGAGAGTGGGGCGGTATATAAAGCCAATAAAATGAAAAATGAAATGAAATGAGAAAGAAGCCTTTTTAAGAAGCTCGGTTTTTCGAACAACTTACCTAACTTTACGGGGAGAAATCACTAATGGGAGAGAAATGGGGAAGGGGGCCAATCCTTTGGGAGATGGGGGGGAGGATTTCAAAACATTCCTAGAGGAAAAGGTACAGAGGGGAGGTCCAGAAGCCGGGCAGGAGAGGAGGGGAGGGGGGTACAGATGGAGGACCCAGCTGAGCCATCCCCAAGGGATGATTTATGGGCGTTCCAAGCCCATTAACAACGTTGTTTCAGAGTAGGCACCCACATGCCAACTCCATGCGACATCTTTAAAAAAAGTAACAAAGAGATAGGAAGGAGGGAGGGAGTGAAGGAAGGAAGGAAGGAAAGTTGGATGGGAGAAGGAAGGAAGGAAGGAAGGAAGGAAGGAAGGAAGGAAGGAAGGAAGGAAGGAAGGAAAAGAGGGAGGAAGGGGATGGGAAGGAAAGACAGAGGGTTGGGAGGAGGGAGGGAGGAAAGACAGAAGAAAAGTAGGATAGGAGAAGGAAGGAAGGAGAGAAGGAAGGAAAGAAGAAAGGAAAAGAGGAAGGGAATGGGAAGAAGAAAAGATGGATGGGCGGAGGAAAGAAGGAAAAAAGAAAGGAAAAGAGGGAGGATGGGGACGGATGGAAGGAACGAAGGAAGGACGAACACAGGTTAGAGGAAGGAAAGGAGGAATGAGAGAAGGGAGGAAGGGAGGGAGGGATGAGAGGAGAGAGAAGGATGGACATAGGTCAGAGGAAGGAAGGAATGATAGGAGATAGGGAGGGAAAGAGGGAAAGAGGGAAGGAGGGAGGGAGGGAAGGAAGGACAGCTGATGAGTCACAGCAATGTCCCATGGCTTGTCACTCAAACTGGTCAGGGGGACATAGATGGCCAGTGAGGGGGGCCGGGCAGGGCCGGGCAATGTGGCAGCCACATTCTGTCGGTTGCCACCACCATCTCTCGATCCCAGGGCTCCCCATAGTCCACCTGCAGGGAGGCCGTTCCTGTGCCAGATCTCTCCTGGAGGATCTCCCCTGCCGAACCGCCTCCCTACGTCTGTCCTGGTGAAAGGCGACATCTGGGCCTGGCTGTGTCCCGCTGGCTGCCCCCTCCCCATTCCTCCTCTCCCTCCCCCGCTCCAGCAAGGCCAGCCGCTGGCAGGGCAGAGTTCCCCTGCGAAGGCAGGCGGAGAACTTGCTTACACGCTCACTTATTGGTCAATAAGTGCAGAGAGGCATTTAATGGCCGGAGCAGCAAAAAATCCCTAACAAATAAAAGGCGGCGAAAGAGAAAATCGCCTTTAATGTCCCGTGGCGTCTCCCCTGACCACCCCATTACTTTTGCAGCCTCTTCATTTCCAAGGGACGGGGGAGGCCGGGGGGGGTCAACGACGACCCTAAGGAGGACGCAACGTATCAGCCGCCTCCACACGGGGGAATGGAGCGGAGCAACCGGATTCTCAAGACGATTCCCTGGCACCGGCCTCACAACCACACAGCTGCATGCCACACAAGCCACACAAACACACACACATCTACCTCTATTTAACTATGCACCTACACACAACCATACATACAGGTAGTCCTCGACGTACGACCCCACTTCGGCCCCCAAATTTCTGTGGCCAAGCTAGACATTTGCTCAGTGAGTTTTGACCGGTTTTACGTCCTTTCTCGCCACGGTTGTTAAGTGAATCACTCGAAGCTGGTAAGCTAATGACACCGTTGTGAAGTGAATCTGCCTTGTCAGAAGGTCGCAAAAAGGGGGAGGGGTCACGTGACCCCGGGACGCCGTGACTGTCATAAATATGAGTCAGTTGCCAAGCAGGTCAATTTTGATCACATGCTGCAAAAGTCGTAACTTTGAAAAATAGTCAGAAGTCGCTTTTTTTCAGCGATGCTGTAACTTTGAACAGTGAACTGTTGTAAGTTGAGGACGTTCTATAAATACACAGAAAATAAACACACAAAGGAAGTGATACAGTTCAAAGAAAACAGCTGCATTAATGACAGGAGATAAACAGAGAGGGAGAGAAAGAGAGGGAGGGAGGAAGATGATAGACATACAGAGATATAGATATATAGATATTCATTCATTCATTCATTCATTCATTCATTCATTCTCTTTCTCTTTCTCCTTCCTATCTGTTTATCTCCCGTCTGTTTCCAGCACGCTATTGTCTGTGCTGTGTTATTTAATTTCTTGTCCCTGTATGGATGTATGAATTACTGAGAACTGGAGACACAGGTTCCTTCACAGGCCAAAGCTCTTTAGGGGTGCAATGAAGGAGGCCTTGGAGCCGACAGAGAAAACGAGGTGTATCTCAGAGTCATCAGAGACACGATCAAACCGCTGCGTATTTCCACCACACAACCTTGCAGGTTTTACGCATGATTTGAACCCAGCTCTCCGAGGAAGGAAGGAAGGAAGGAAGGAAGGAAGGAAGGAAGGAAGGAAGGAAGGAAGGAAGGAAGGAAGGAAGGAAGCTTGCTTCTTGGATAAGAAGTGAAACATTTTAAAAAACTGCCCCGGGGGGCAGGGACAGAGGGAGGGAGGGAGGAAAGGAAGGAAGGAAGGAAGGAAGGAAGGAAGGAAGGAAGGAAGGAAGGAAGGAAGGAAGGAAGGAAGGAAGGAACCAAAGAAGCTGCTTGGATGAAAAGTGAAACATTTTCAATGATCTCCTTTTACGACCTTCTGACAACCAAAGTCCATGGGGAAGCCAGACTCGCTTAACGACTGGTTGCTAATTTAACAACTGCAGTGATTTTGGGCTCCCTTGCAAGTCGTAACGTCGGGGACTCCCTGTTCGCGAGTCTCCCTGAGGACCGGCCACTTAAAAACGGTGAGGCCAGCTGAAGCCTTGCGTGGAGAGAGCCACGTCTCCAAGTGATTCAGAGCCGCCCATTAGGGCCGGGAATTGGCCCTTCCCGCCATCATCACAAAAAGGGCGATCAGGCCGTTATTAAAAGGTGCGCGAAGAGGGAGGGGGGAGAGAGGGGAGGGGGGAGATCTATTTTATGGGCTCTCATCTATTCAATTGGTATTTCGATCAATGCGCCCGTTACAAGCTCCCCTTTTAAGAGCCCTAATAAACAACCAGGTGGGAAATAAAAATTCTCCGCAAAATGACACTTTTAAAAATCCATTTTCCACCCGGCGCTCTTTGCAAAACAGGCTGGAAAGCTGCAAGAGAGGGGAGGGTGGAGTTGCTGGGGGGAGAGGAGGAGGAGGAGGAGGAGGAGGAGGAGGGGGGAAATAAGAGGGGGGGACTTCGCGGAAAGTTTAAAAGTACCGATTGCAACTCCTCCGAGGAGCTGCTGCGTCAGCGGGCAAGGGAGCCTGGCCGCCATGCTGACTTTTCCAATTAGAGAGCGCAACTGGGGCGGGGGGGAAGGGGTTTGGGGGAAAGACCACCTACCCATTCCTTTCAGATTGCCTCCCCCTCCCCCAAAGAAGAGGCGTAAAAGCCTTGCCGGGGTGGGAGGGCAACGGAAGGAACCAGGCTTTTTCCGAGCCTGCAGGGGTGGGTTTCTGCAGGTTCGCACCTACTCGCGAGAACCGGTTGGTGAAATTTAGAGAACCGGTGAGAGGGGGTTCCACCGGCGTACCTGGAAGTAAATCTGGCCCGCCGCTGCCAGTGACCCAATGGGAAGGAAAGGAAAGGAAAGGAAAGGGAAAGAAGGAAGGAAGGAAGGAAGGAAGGAAGGAAGGAAGGAAAGAAAGAAAGAAAGAAAGAAAGAAAGAAAGAAAGAAAGAAAGAAAGAAAGAAAGAAAGAAAGAAAGAAAGAAAGAAAGAATTTATCATCACAACTGAGTCCAAAATTTTGGTTGCTAAGCAAGAGCGTTGTTAAATGAGTTTCACAACATTTTAAAAGGTGGCCACTCCCACCTGTCATGTGACTGCCAAGCCACGGCCACAAGATAGGCCACACCTACAGAGTAGGTTCTAAAAAATTTGAAACCCACCCCTGCGAGCCTGGTATTCTCTGTGGCGGCTGGATTACAACTCCCATCGCTCTCAGCCAGCCTGCACAATGTTCTATATAGGACAGGAGCTGGAAGGGACCTTGGAGGTCTTCTAGTCCGGCCCCTGCTCAAGCAGGAGGCTCTATACCCGTGATGGTGAACCTATGGCACGCGGGCCAGAGGTGGCACATGGAGGCCTCTCTATGGGCACAGGCGCCATCGCCAGCTGGTCTTCGCAGGCGCGGGAGCACCAGAAAACGCCGTGAAAACGGCCCGAAACCCAGGCTATTTTTCGGGGCCATTTTTCAGGCCTGAAAACAGTCTGAAAGCGACCCAAATAATGGCCTGAAAAACGGCCACGAAACAGGCATGTGCGCACACCGGCCAGCTGGTCTTCAGGGTTTCTGGTGCTCCAGTGTGGCACTCGGTGCCGAAAAGGTTCGCCATCCCTGCCCTATACCGTTTTGAGACAAGTGGCTCAAAAGACGGTTTCTTCTTGAACTCCTCCAGTGTTGGAGTGAGGCAGGGCATTGGCATAAAGTGAGACCTGGTTGTTAAGAGTGAAATGATGTGGGGTTGGACTGGATGACCCAAAGGGTCCCTTTTTCTGTATTGTTGCTCTGAACTGTCTGAGCTGCAACAGGATGCGCCAAACCGCAAACACCTGCTTGTACATAGGCCGAGTTAGATGGCAAGTCAGACAACGGGCTTAACCACAAAGGCTGGAAGTTCACCTTAGATATGTTTGTGGTTTTCTTTTTTGACGATAATCATATAACCAATCAAAGAAAGAGTAAGAATCTCCATGATAAAACCAAACTATAAATATGAGATTATTCTTTTGGACAGGGATTCAGAATTCTTGGATGCTAGCCTCTGACTAGCTTTCTGAATCAGGGCAGCCATAATAAACTTTTCCTGATTTTGAGAAGTCCAAGTCTTGTGCTCTTTTTTTCTGCAACAGGAGCACCTACAGCTTCTGGTGGCAGCCAGTTCCACCGGTTAATTCATTGGTGAATTAGTGAATTGGGGCCGAAGCCCTCAAGGCAACCCGAGGAAAAGTTGCTTGTTTCACCCCGGCTCTTGGGCCAAGCTCACCACCTTCAGGGTTCTCCCAAGCTTGGCCACTTTTAAGATTCCTGGACTCCTCACTCCCAGAATTCCTCAGCCGGCTATGTTGGCTTAAATTTGCCGAGTTTGGAGACCCCCTGCCCCAAACCTTTCCGCCACCATCCACAAAATAAACTTGCTGGCCTGGTCTTCTGCCTTCACAGCTCACCGCCTTTCTAGGACTCAGCACCGGGACCCCAAACCCAGAAGTGGGTTCCTCCCGGTTCGGACCGGTTCGGCCGAGTAGGTAGTAACTAGGTCTGCCACGCACCGGAAACGTTTCTATTGCCGCTGGAGCCATCTTGATTTTTGGTTCTGCGCATACGCAGATTAATGGGAATTTTTAGCACAGGTTTCTTAATTTAATTCTTTTTAATTATTGTTATTGCATTTGCTGTTATTTATTGTGATTTTGAATTCCCCTGTGCACCGCCCTGAGTCCATCTCGATGGAGATAGGCGCGGTATACAAATTGAAATAAATTGAAATTGAAATTGAATTGCAAAAAGTTTCTTTTTTTCTCAAATGTTCTGTGCATGCACAGACTTTTTTAGCTGCAAATGCGCACCCATGCATTTTTTGCACGCCGAACTAGCCGTAATGCTGGTAGCAACCCACCCCCTGGCCAAACTTTGCATTGGAGAAAGTTAAATTGCCGAAACCTCGCTCGGGCCTCAAATGTGGATGCCGTTCATCTCACACACACACACCCTGACCAACATTTGAAATCCTGGGTTGTAGAAAGAGAATCATCATCACGGGAAGTCTGAGTACCGCTTAATAAAGCCTTAGGAAGGCCCCGCCTGGAATTCCCGCATCCAGAACGGAAAGAGGTTGCAGGGCCAGGGTCTCGCAGGCCCCCCCCCCTGGAGTAGTCCAGATGGGGAGGGAGAGGACTCCATCGGCTGGATTAGATCTCTCAAGGGCGTGAAATATGCAACAGCTGCCCCCTTGACAGCGGAAACGGCGTGGCAGGCGTGAAAATGGCTTGGAAACATGTTCATTTGGTCACACCAGCTCTAGTCCGGGATCTGGTGAGGGGCCACCGTCTCCTCTGCAGCAGGGTTTCTCCACTTCAACTCCCAGAATCCTCCGCACCAGAGTTTCTCGGGTGTGGACACATCAACGCCCATTCAAAGAGTCCCACAATTCCCCAGCCAGCAATGTTTGAAATCCACACTACTTAGAGTTGACCGGGTTGAGAAACACTGGTGTAGAGGATTCTGGGAGTTGAAGTCCACACCTGAGAAACACTAGTGTAGGGGATTCTGGGAGTTGAAGTCCACACCTGAGAAACACTGGTGTAGAGGATTCTGGGAGTTGAAGTCCACACCAGAGAAACACTGGTGTAGGGGATTCTGGGAGTTGAAGTCCACACCAGAGAAATACTAGTGTAGAGGATTCTGGGAGTTGAAGTCCACACCTGAGAAACACTGATGTAGAGGATTCTGGGAGTTGAAGTCCACACCAGAGAAACACTGGTGTAGAGGATTCTGGGAGTTGAAGTCCACACCTGAGAAACACTGGTGTAGAGGATTCTGGGAGCTGAAGTCCACACCAGAGAAACACTAGTGTAGGGGATTCTGGGAGCTGAAATCCACACCTGAGAAACACTGGTGTAGAGGATTCTGGGAGTTGAAGTCCACACCTGAGAAACACTGGTGTAGGGGATTCTGGGAGTTGAAGTCCACACCTGAGAAACACTGGTGTAGGGGATTCTGGGAGTTGAAGTCCACACCTGAGAAACACTGGTGTAGGGGATTCTGGGAGTTGAAGTCCACACCTGAGAAACACTGGTGTAGGGGATTCTGGGAGTTGAAGTCCACACCTGAGAAACACTGGTGTAGGGGATTCTGGGAGTTGAAGTCCACACCTGAGAAACACTGGTGTAGGGGATTCTGGGAGTTGAAGTCCACACCTGAGAAACACTGGTGTAGGGGATTCTGGGAGTTGAAGTCCACACCTGAGAAACACTGGTGTAGGGGATTCTGGGAGTTGAAGTCCACACCTGAGAAACACTGGTGTAGGGGATTCTGGGAGTTGAAGTCCACACCTGAGAAACACTGGTGTAGAGGATTCTGGGAGCTGAAGTCCACACCAGAGAAACACTAGTGTAGGGGATTCTGGGAGCTGAAATCCACACCTGAGAAACACTGGTGTAGAGGATTCTGGGAGTTGAAGTCCACACCTGAGAAACACTGGTGTAGGGGATTCTGGGAGTTGAAGTCCACACCTGAGAAACACTGGTGTAGGGGATTCTGGGAGTTGAAGTCCACACCTGAGAAACACTGGTGTAGGGGATTCTGGGAGTTGAAGTCCACACCTGAGAAACACTGGTGTAGGGGATTCTGGGAGTTGAAGTCCACACCTGAGAAACACTGGTGTAGGGGATTCTGGGAGTTGAAGTCCACACCTGAGAAACACTGGTGTAGGGGATTCTGGGAGTTGAAGTCCACACCTGAGAAACACTGGTGTAGGGGATTCTGGGAGTTGAAGTCCACACCTGAGAAACACTGGTGTAGGGGATTCTGGGAGTTGAAGTCCACACCTGAGAAACACTGGTATAGGGGATTCTGGGAGTTGAAGTCCACACCTGAGAAACACTGGTGTAGAGGATTCTGGGAGCTGAAGTCCACACCTCTTAAAAATTAAGAAAGACCGCTCTACGCAGTGACCCAACAGGAAGGGAATTTGTTAGCGATCCACAGCTCGGCCGATACGGCAGGCTTGCTCAACAACACGGGTGGGCAGGGAGGGGGGAGTCCGAAGAGACAAGAGAGAGAGAGAGAGAGGGGGAGAGAGAGAGAGAGAGAGAGAGAAAGAGGGAGGGAGAGAAGTGTGATAATTTACACTCTCCTGCCTATGCTTTATGGCTTTCTTAATTCGGCTCCTGCTACTATTAATGTAGTTAATGTTGAGATTATATCTATTTTCTGGCGTCAGAGGGTGATTTATGCCAGCCATTTTTCCGTTGCCGGCTCCCACGCTGTTAAATCAAGTGACTTGCCAATTAAGTGCTGACTGGGGGGAAGTGGAGGCAATCTGAACAGATATCTAACCGCAAATTAAACTGGGGGGACGGTGGTGGTGGTGGGAATTTTTATTTTTATTTTTTTGTATTTTGTGCGATTGTGAGGACTAGACAACAAAGCTTGCTGACTAGGGAAACGCCGAAGACGTGAACGCTCCAGGCGCACGGCCAGCGCATCCATAAGTGGAGGAATGCGTATATGTGTTTGTGGATCTGTGTCTGTCTAGAGCAGGGGTCTCCAACCTTTGCAACTTTAAGTCTGAAGGACTTCAGCTCCCAGAATTCTCCAGCCAGCTTTGGTGAAGTCCTTCAGACTTAAAGTTGCAAAGGTTGGAGACCCCTGGCCCAGGCCCTGACACTGACAGCTTTGCTGGCTGGAGAAGTCTGGGAGCTGAAGTCCTTCAGACTTAAAGTTGCAAAGGTTGGAGACCCCTGGCCCAGGCCCTGACACTGACAGCTTTGCTGGTTGGAGAAGTCTGGGAGCTGAAGTCCTTCAGACTTAAAGTTGCAAAGGTTGGAGACCCCTGGCCCAGGCCCTGACACTGACAGCTTTGCTGGCTGGAGAAGTCTGGGAGCTGAAGTCCTTCAGACTTAAAGTTGCAAAGGTTGGAGACCCCTGGCCCAGGCCCTGACACTGACAGCTTTGCTGGCTGGAGAAGTCTGGGAGCTGAAGTCCTTCAGACTTAAAGTTGCAAAGGTTGGAGACCCCTGGCCCAGGCCCTGACACTGACAGCTTTTCTGGCTGGAGAAGTCTGGGAGCTGAAGTCCTTCAGACTTAAAGTTGCAAAGGTTGGAGACCCCTGGCCCAGGCCCTGACACTGACAGCTTTGCTGGCTGGAGAAGTCTGGGAGCTGAAGTCCTTCAGACTTAAAGTTGCAAAGGTTGGAGACCCCTGGCCCAGGCCCTGACACTGACAGCTTTGCTGGCTGGAGAAGTCTGGGAGCTGAAGTCCTTCAGACTTAAAGTTGCAAAGGTTGGAGACCCCTGGCCCAGGCCCTGACACTGACAGCTTTGCTGGCTGGAGAAGTCTGGGAGCTGAAGTCCTTCAGACTTAAAGTTGCAAAGGTTGGAGACCCCTGCTCTAAAGGCCACAGAAGACAATGCTCTGAGACCCCCCAGTGTTTCGGGGGGAGGGGGTATCTTCTTCTTGAGAGGAAGATGCAACCGCAATGCCGCCCAAACTCACTGGAAGCCTCACATTGCAACGAACGAGGACACACATTCCATTCCGCAGCTACTAAGATTGTCGGCCGAGCAGGCACAAAAACAGCCGGAGAAGTGATTGAAGCCTGGGGAAACGGGACTGCTGATTTATCACCAGCTTATCAAATACTTAGAGGGCTGGGCAGCACAGGCAAACAACAGCTAACCACTTAATAGCCGGCTGTCAACACACCCAAATCTACATCTAAAAAGCCACACACAACAGGCGCCACATAAATACCACACACACAACAGTCCAAAACACAACACACACAGAGGTTCCCTGAGGATGGACTCCAGCACGAGTCCAGCCCTCGGAGGACAAAGCCTCCGGTCCCGGTGACCGACTCAGATTGGATCCTGGCAACATCGTCCTGTGTCCTGGGACCCGTATATTCGCCTTTGTTCGCTGCCATCTCTTGGGCAACATGCGTGCTAATATCTTGGCCCCTTGCTGTTGTGAGTTCGATCCTAGGTAGAGGCAAGATGTAGGGTCTCCTGCTTGGGCAGGGGGTTGGACTAGATGATCTGCAAGGTTCCCTTCCAACTCTGTAAATCTGTTGAGCATCAGGTGAAGCCATAGGACCGGGATGGCGAACCTATGGCACGTGTGCCAGAGGTGGTACGCAGAGCCCTCTCTGTGGGGACGCGCGCCATTGCCAGCTGTTCCTCGTGGGCACTAGAAAACGGCCTGAAAAACGACCAAAAAGAAGGCCATTTTCCGAGCCATTTTGGGGGGTGTTTTCCATTTTCAGGCTATTTTGGGGGGAATATTTCCAGGCCTTCTGAAGCTTCCGAAGCGCAAAAAATGGCACTACGCTCCCAAACTTCCGGGTTGCCCATAGGGCTGTTTTTCGCCCTCCCGGGGGTGGGGGAGGGAAACTATTTTCACCCTCCCCAGGCTCCTAGGAAGCCTCTGGAACCTGGGGAGGGCGAGAAACAGGTCCATTGTGCGCCAAAAACGGGGGGCGGGCGGGAGGGGGAAAGAAAAGATGGCTGCAGGGCTGGCAGGCGGCTTTTGGTGGATGCCAGGAGAAACGCCTCCTTTCTGGAGCCCCTCGTGGTCAGAAGGCCGCCACCCACCGCCATCGCCCAGGGCTGCAGTCCCCCAGCGACGTCGGCCGCCTCTTCTCCCCTCGGCCGTTCTCCCATTTTCAGAGGCTTCTGCTGAAGTTGCTCAGGAAGGATTTGCAGGCTGCTCAATGGGGAGCCGGCGAGAATCAGCCGTGAAAAGGAAGGTGGCGGGAAGGGATCGGAGGTAGCGCCGTTGTCTCTCTAAGCCGCTTAAACGCTCCAGGTTGGATCTTCCGGGTCGCCAGGACACGGGAGTTAAGGGAGGGCGCGAGACAATGAAATGCCCACCTTCAGCAAGGTCGGGAATCAGCTCCAGCCCTTCCGCCTTTGGATGGGAAGAGGAAGCGCGAGTGGATTCTGCAGCCAGGGCCCAGAGAAATGAGAAAGGAGGGGGGGAGATAAAGCCCCGACCTTCAATAGTTCGCTTAGTGACTGTTCAATGGCTGTTCAAAGTTACGACGGCAGTGAAAAAGGTGGCTTACGGCCCTTTTTTTACACTTACGACCGTTGCAGTCATCCTTAGGGTCACCTGATCAAAATCCGTCTGTTTGGCAGCTGGCTCGTACTTATGATGGTCGCGGTGTCCCTGGGGGTCGTGTGACTCCCTTTTGCGACTTCCTGACAAGCAAAGTCGATGGGGAAGCCAGATTCACTTAACAAACATGCGATTAACTTAACAACTGCCCGGATTCACTTAACAACTGTGGCAAGAAAGGTCGCAAAGTGGGGCAAAATTCACTTAACTGTCTCGCTTAGCAATAGAAATGCAATAGTCAATTGTCGCCGTAACTCGAGGATTACCCGTGTTTGGAAATAATTTCAAAGATGAGATGGTGGGGAAAAGAAAGAAAAGGAATAAAGGAAAAGAGAGAGAGAAAGAGAGAGAGAGAGAAAGAGAAACAAAAGAAAGAAAGAAAGAAAGAAACAAGAGAAAGAGAAAGAAAGAAAGAAAGAAAGAAAGAAAGAAAGAGAGAAAGAAAAAGAAACAAGAGAAAGAGAAAGTAAGAGAGGGAGGGAGAAAGAAAAAGAGACAGAGAGAGAGAAAGAAAAAGAAAAAAGAAAGAGAAAGTGAGGGAGGGAGGAAGAGAGAAAGAAAGAAAGAAAGAAAGAAAGAAAGAAAGAAAGAAAGAAAGAAAGAAAGAAAGAAAGAAAGAAACAAGAGAAAGAGAAAGTAAAAGAGGGAGGGAGGGAGGAAGAGAGAGAAAGAGAAACAAGAGAAAGAGAAAGTAAGAGAGGGAGAAAGAAAGAAAGAAAGAAAGAAAGAAAGAAAGAAAGAAAGAAAGAGAAAGAAGAGAAAGAGAAAGTAAAAGAGGGAGGAAGGAAGGAAGAGAGAGAAAGAGAAACAAGAGAAAGAGAAAGTAAGAGAGGGAGAAAGAAAGAAAGAAAGAAAGAAAGAAAGAAAGAAAGAAAGAGAAACAAGAGAAAGAGAAAGTAAAAGAGGGAGGAAGGAAGGAAGAGAGAGAAAGAAAAACAAGAGAAAGAGAAAGTAAGAGAGGGAGAAAGAAAGAAAGAAAGAAAGAAAGAAAGAAAGAAAGAAAGAAAGAAGAGAAAGAAAGAAGAGAAAGAGAAAGTAAGAGAGGGAGAAAGAAAGAAAGAAAGAAAGAAAGAAAGAAAGAAAGAAAGAAAGAAAGAAAGAAAGAAAGAAAGAAAGAAAGAAAGGAGACAGTGGGGGACTTTGGGCCAAGCACCAGGAGAAGGGGAGTCCTAGGGCTGCCTCAGCCATGAAGCCCTCTGCTCCCTCAATCCAACCCACCTCGCAGGGTGGGCGTTGGGGGGAGAACAGGAAGAGGCAAATGTATGGGGGATACTCAGCCCCTTGCGCTGGTTGTAACGTTAAGAAAGGCAGGAGAGAAAGGAACAAAGGCCCTCAAGAACCGATGGCAAAAGAGTCGCCCAGCCATTGGTCACCCACAGAAACAGGCCCTGAGCCCCTGGGGAGGCTTGGGGGGGGGCGATACCTGCTCGGAGTGGCACCCTTGAGGAAGATGGCACCAATCGATCTCTCTTTCCTTCAACTTCCCTCCAATGGACCCCCCAGTCTGGGCTTGCCAGTAAGTTTACGTAGCCATTTCCTTCCTTCCTTCCTTCCTTCCTTCCTTCCTTCCTTCCTTCCTTCCTTCCTTTATATTTCCTTCCTCCTCCAGTTTCCTTCCTTCCTTCATGATCTTTCCTTCCTCCTCAACCTTCCTTCTTCCTTCCTTCCTTTATATTCCTTCCTCCTCCACTTTCCTTCCTTCCTTCCTGATCTTTTCTTCCTCCTCCACCTACCTACCTACCTACCTTCCTTCCTTCCTTCCTGATCTTTCCTTCCTCCTCCACTTTCCTTCCTTCCTTCCTGATCTTTCCTTCCTCCTCCAACCTACCTACCTACCTTCCTTCCTTCCTGATCTATCCTTCCTCCTCCACCTACCTACCTATCTACCTACCTAACTTCCTTCCTTCCTTCCTTCCTTCCTTCCTTCCTTCCTTCCTGATCTTTCCTTCCTCCTCCACTTTCCTTCCTTCCTTCCTGATCTTTCCTTCCTCCTCCACCTACCTACCTACCTTCCTTCCTTCCTTTCTTCCTTCATGATCTTTCCTTCCTCCTCCTCTTTCCTTCTCCTTGGTGCTCTCTGAGCTTGCTGGTTTTCTCGCAGACGTTTCATTACCCATCTAGGTAACGTCATCAGTGATCCTCCCTCCCTCCTTCCCAAATTAAATTTATTTGCCATCCATTTCGTTTCGAAGCGACTCTGGGCAGCTTACACCATTCAAAACATTAAAATGCTAGAAATAAATATCCCTAACCTTAAATTTGCCTTAAACGTGGCTTGTCCCGTGCCCTCTCCTTCTACTGTTGGGCCGTTCTTCCTGCAGAAAGGAGCCCATTTGCCTCCAAATAAATAAATAAATAGGACAAACCAGGCCAGCCGAAGAGCCCCGGCCAAGCTGCCGGATCCGTGCCGGCTGCCTCCTGGCGTCCCCCTTGCCTGCAGAAAACCCCCGTCGGCCGGGCCCATTTATTAGGATGATGGAAGTCGGAGGAATCTCAAAATTGCACGCCTCCCTTAATGAGCAGCCGAAGGGATCGGTAAGCATAATTTCAGAGGCGAGTAATATTTTATATAATCGCCGAGTGGTTTAAATTGAAAACCCCCCACTGAATCAATATTTACTGCATCGCAATGAAATGAATAGTAATAAGTCACTAAAGCTCCCTCTGTCCTCTTTCATAAAAGTAAAAATAAAAGGGTAAAAAAAAAAAAATTATAAAAATGAGCACAGGCGCCAGGAGACACCGACGCGTAACCGACGCTTCTCATCAAGTCAAAATTCTCCCCTCCCCATCCCCAAATAAAGAAAGCGAAACCTGTCCAGGGGCCCTTTGGAGGATGGGAAGACGGGCAGGCGGCCTCTTTTTAAAAGGTCACTAAAAACGGGTGCAAATCTGTGCAACCAGGCACTGGTAGTCCTCGACTTACGACGGGTGGAGAGAGAAAAAAAAGCAGCCAGAAAAATTGGAGGGAGGAAACATTTCCCCCCCCAATTTTTCTGATTTTTTTTTTTCCAGGTCTTCCCGTCTCTACTGACGACCCCAGCCGAGCCCAAAACTTCTGTTGTTAAGTGAAACCGCTGTTATGTGAGTTTTGCCCTCTTTTATCACTTCCTTTTGTGGCACACGATTGTTCAGCGAATCTGGTTTTCCTCCTTGCCGGAAGGTCGCAAAAGGAGATCACCAAGGTGCGGGACACTGCGGCTGTCATAAATCCGAGTCAGTTGCCAAGAGTGTGAGTTTTGATCATGTGACCCATAGGGATGATGCAGCGGCCGTAAGTCTGAAAAGCGGTCATAAGTCACCTTTTTCGCTGCCGTCGTAACTTTGAACTGTCAACCACTAAATTTATTTTATTCACTTCGAAAATTTATATAGCTGGCCACTTGCACAGCGACTCTAGCTCCAGCTTACAAACAATAAAAGCACAGAATAGGGGGGAAATGTTAATTTTGATCTTAAAAAATGATTGTAACTTGGTGAGTACCTGTACAGGTAGATTTGTGAAGACAGCTGAGGCAACTAGAATGTTGATTTTAACAGAATGACAGGGATGGAAGGGACCTTGGAGGTCTTCTAGTCCAACCCCTCCTCGAGCAGGAGACCTTTACAGAATCATAGAATGGCAGCACTGGAAGGGACCTTGGAGGTCTTCTAGTCCAGCCCCCTCCTCAAGCAGGTGACCCTTACAGAATCATAGAATGGCAGGGCTGGAAGGGACCTTGGAGGTCTTCTAGTCCAGCCCCCTCCTCAAGCAGGAGACCCTTACAGAAACATAGAATGACAGGGCTGGAAAGGACCTTGGAGGTCTTCTAGTCCAGCCCCCTCCTCAAGCAGGAGACCCTAGATTATTTCAGACAAGAGGCCCTCCAATCAGACAAATTACTGCCTGATGTTAGCCTAACAGGAAGGAAACTGACAAACTTGGCATTGAACATACAAAATGCAAACCGGGGTGAGAAATGTTTGCGCCCCTGCGTCCTCATTTCACAATGAAGGGAGGGGGGGGGGGGGAGGAAGGATGGCATCTGTCCAAATTCCGGTGTGTGTGTGTGTGTGTGAAATCCAGCAGAACCTGCCAAAGCTAAATGCCAATTCCCAGAGTCCCCCCTATGCCCCCCCCACCTCCCCATCATTGGAAACCTCCATGACTGCAGACTGGGAACAGGGGCCATACACTCTTTTCTCTAGGGTGCCTCTTATCCCAAGAAATAACAATAACAACAACAAACACCAGTCAACGGTATTTGCAACACATCTTTAAATGTTCACTTGACTGAGTTTTGTGCTTAATGAATAAAAGAAATAATAATAATAATTATTATTATTTTAAGAAGGTACTTGGTTGATACCTAGGATGCTGGCAGCAAACCGTATCAACCATTAGCCCCAGTCAATGGTATTTGTAATGCATTTTTGAATGTTCAGTTGGCTGAGTTTCATGTTTCATGAATAAAGTAAATAATAATAATAATAATAATAATAATAATAATAATAATAATAATAATAAAAATAAAAATAAAAATAAATTATTATTATTATTATTATTATTATTATTAATAACAACAACAACAACAACAACAACAACAACAATAATAATAATAATTTGAGTACAGCAAAAACCCCTGGGACCATCAGGTTGAGAAGGTTTTAGAGAATGAGAAAGTCAAGATCTTGTGGGACTTCAGAATTCAGACTGACAGGCACTTGTCCTACAACACACCTGATATAACAATAGTTGAAAAGAAAAAAGTATGGTTCGTGGACATTGCAATACTTGGTGATGCAGGAATTGAAGATAAGCAGCAAGAAAAAAAGTACCAAGACTTGCAAATTGAAATTGAGCGACTGTGGAGGAGGAAGTCGTGTGTGTTATCCCGATTGTAATTGGAGCCCTTGGAGCAAGACCTAGGGGACTGCCTCGCTCTTTGGAAATTCTAAATTTACCGGACTTGAACACTCGGACTCTACAAAGGGCCACCCTGCTTGGAACAGCTTCTATCCTCCAACGTTACCTTGACCTTTCCTAGGTCCTTGGTTAGGACTCGAGCTGTTGAGCTACCAACCAGCCCCAAAGGCTGTGAATCTCACCAAAGATTAACCACAGACTAATAATAATAATAGCACCAGTCAATGGTATTTGTGACACATCTTTAAATGTTCACTTGAGTGAGTTTCATGCTTAATGAATAAAGTATAATAATAATAACAATAATAATAATAGAAAACTTAGCAGCTCTGCTGATAAATTCTAGTACCCCTCGCCCATCTGTCAAGGATCGCTAGAGTACAAAATGCATTAAACAGACAAAAGCTATAAAACGTTCGCGCATTCCCCCACCCCACCCCAGCCGAATCAGGGTGCGTCTTCCATCACGCTATTCATTACAGCCATTCTAATGTGGCTTATTAATAAACGTCCGCATCCCGGAGAGGCCTCCTGAGTGGAGCGTTCGGCAACCTGGCTTGTTTCATCAGGCCGCGGCTGGGCAGAGAAGGGACCCCCATCCATCTGGAGGGGGGGGGGAGGCGGCTTCCTCCCAGCCCATCTTTCATCCGGCCATCATTGGCATCTACAAGGCGGCCCAGGGCTCCATTAAGAAGCCGGGGGTGGGGTGGGGGTGGAGGGAGGGAACGACAGCAGAAGCATTGTCCGGCCAGAGGTCAGTCAGCGGGGTCCATGGGGGTCAAGCCTAAGCCTGAATCCATCTCCCTGTCTCGCTGACCGCTCCTTCAGACTTCTCATACCGCAGCCCGACCCACAATGGAAAGGAGGCCCAGAGGAGACCATGTAGGACAGGGATGGCTAACCTTTTTGTCCTCGCCTCTCGAAAGCATGCACGAGGGCGCAATAGCGTGTGAGCCCACACCCATAATGCAATGCGTGTGTGACAACCCCCATGTGCACCACACCCCCTGCGCATGCCAGTGCAACAACACCCCCCCACACACACACACACCCATTTTGGGAGTAGTAGGCTTTCCTGAAGCCTCCTTGGACCAAAACCTCTTGAAACTCCACCAATACTACTCACAAACCAACAATTCCAACAAATTTCAGCCACTGAGTCCTGATATCCACTTAGAAGAGCTAAGACACAACCGTTCTCGTTGGGGGACTGAGTCGGAAGCTGGGTCTGCCTGGCAACATGGGCATGTCTTGTCAGACTCAATCCAATCAGTCTCCGTCTGGATGCTACTTCCCCCACTATGGAGAAAATGGGGCATGGGGGCAGGGTAGGGGCGCCACACTCCTCTCTACCCCTGCGCATGCGTGCATGTCTCCCGCATGCGTGGCAGAGACCGGGAAATCTGCTGGCTGGCGGGAGGCACGGACGCATGCGCTGTGGAGCTGAGCTGGGCGATGGCTCACCTGCCCGCAGAGAGCGCTCCATGTGCCACCTGTGCCATAGGTTCACCATCACGGATCTAGAACTAGGTCAGGGGCCTCCAACCGTGGCAAGTTTAATAATAATAATAATTTAATAATAATTTAGTAAATTTCTAAACCGCCCCCTCTCCCCGAAGGGACTCGGGGCGGTGTACAGGAAAATTAAGAGCATCTAAAAACATTACAATACATACATAATTAAAACCAAATTAAATAATTAATCCTGTACTAAAATTTATAAAACATTAAAACTGTATCCCAATTAAAACCTAATAAACAATTTAAGCTACAGACTGGGGCGAGAGGTTGGAGACCCCGGACCTAGTTCTCTTGTGTCCCTTTTGTAGCATTTCACTCCATGGTGGAGGGACTTCCCCAAACACAGGCAGTCCTCGGCCATTCATATAGCGTCTGTCTGACATTAGTCAATGGAACAGAAGTTGCCTCCAGAAGTTGTGAATGCCCCCACACTGGAAGTCTTTAAGAAGATGTTGGAGAGCCATTTGCCTGAAACGGTATAGGGCTTCCTGCCTAGGTAGGGGGTTGGACTAGAAGACCTCCAAGGTCCCTTCCAACTCTGCTATTTTATTTGTATTTGTATTTGTATTTGTATTTTATTTGTATTTTATTGTATTGTATTGTATTGTAGTATTGCATTGTATTGTATTGTATTGTATTATTGTATTATATTGTTGTATTGTATTGTAGTATTGCATTGTATTGTATTGTAGTGTTGTATTGTATTGTATTGTTGTATTGTATTGTTGTATTGTATTGTATTGTATTGTAGTATCGCATTGTATTGCATTGTAGTATTGTATTGTATTGTTGTATTGTATTGTATTGTATTTGTATTTGTATTCTATTGTATTGTATTGTAGTATTGCATTGTATTTTATTGTAGTATTGTATTGTATTTGTATTCTATTGCATTGTATTGTAGTGTTGCATTGTATTGCATTGTAGTATTCTATTGTATTGTATTGTAGTATTGCATTGTATTTTATTGTAGTATTCTATTGCATTGTATTGTAGTATTGCATTGTATTGCATTGTAGTATTCTATTGTATTGTATTGTATTTGTATTGTATTCTATTGTATTTTATTGTAGTATTGTATTGCATTGCATTGCATTGCATTACAACAGCACTGGAGAAAGGGGACTTATGACTGTTTTTTCACACATACGGCCGTTGCAGCATTTCCACGGGCACGAGATCCAAATTGAGACGCTTGGCAACCGACTTGTATTTACGACGGTCGTAATGTCCACGGAGGTGGGTGGGTGTGTCACAGGATCCCCTCTTGCCACCTTCTGACTGGCAAAGGGGGAAGGCGGATCCACTTAACAACCGTGTGGGTAACTTCGTAAGTGCAGCGGTTCGCTTAACAACTGGAGCCAAAAATGTCGCAGAATGGGGCCAAAACTCGCTGAACGACCATCTCGCTTAGCAACATAAAAAGTTGGGAGAATGTGATGAGGGAAATATTAGAAGGTGCAGAAATGAACAGATTAGCGTTGGCGATCATAGAGAAAAAAACAAATGGACTCTTATCCAGTTTGTGAATCTTCTTACCGGTGGTTAGAGAAGAGACATAAGAAATCATCGTAAAAGGAGGTGTGTCAAATATAGAAAATGTATTAACAGTTAATATAATTAACAGAGTTAAATAACTCACGAGGAGGATTGTTATAGTATTACAGGGTCCCCAACCTTTGCAACTTTAAGTCTGAAGGACTTCAGTTCCCAGAGTTCTCCAGCCAGCTTTGCTGAAGTCCTTCAGACTTAAAGTTGCAAAGGTTGGAGACCCCTGTAGTATCAGACATTTAAGGTACTGGAAATTAAGCTAAGAATAGATTAAACAATGACTATGATTGCAAATGGTAAAATTTACACGCTGTTTAATGGAAAATGGAGTGCTTATATTAAAATAAAATTTAAATTTAAAGAAAAAAGCAATATACCTGCATTTGAGCAAAAGGGGGGCAAGTTGTTGGTGCAAACTTACAAGGGCCAGGAAAAGGCTTGGATAGAAGGCGTCAATCACCCCTCCCGCCCTTAAGTAGATGGTCAGAAGGAGGGGAGGGAGGGAGGGGGTGGCAGGAGGTGGCCAGCTGCTCCTGCCAGGGCCTGGTTCTGCCCAGCATCCTGAGGAGGAGGAGGAGGAGGGGGGGGGAGGAGGAGGAGGAGGAGGAGGAGGAGGAGGAGGAGGAGAATAGAAAACAATAGGATAAAGAGGAGAATAGAGAAGAGGAGAAGGGAAGAGAAGAGGAGGATATAGAAGAGAAGAGAAGAATAAAGAGAAGAGAACAGAGAAGGGGAGAAGGGAAGAGGAGGATATAGAAGAGAAGAATAGAGAAGAGAAGAATAGAGAAGAGGAGAATAGAGAAGAGGAGAAGGGAAGAGGATATAGAAGAGAAGAATACAGAAGAGGAGAATAGAGAAGAGGAGAAGGGAAGGGAAGAGAAGAATAGAGAAGAGGAGAAGAGAGAAGAGGAAAAGGGAAGGGAAGAGGATATAGACGTATAGAGAAGAGAAGAATAAAGAGAAGAGAAAAGAGAATAGAGAAGAGAGCAATAGAATAAAGAAAAGAATTGAGAAGAGGAGAAGGGAAGGGAAGAGAAGCCCACATTCTCCACCAGAGATGGCTTCCAACTTCCCACTCAATCCTTCTTTTTGCTCTTTTCCCGTTCGTCCTCGCTCACAACGGGAGGAAAGACCCTCGGCAGGGGCAAGGCCAGGACCCCCAGCATCTCCCCCTCCCTCCCCCGGAGGCTCTCCTGGCCTCCCCTTCCCAGCCCGGCCTCTGATGGGGACCCTTCCTTGTGGGGGGGGGGGGAGATTTCTCACGCGAGGAAGGAACAGGTGGACGGCCCCTTCGGAGGAGCCCGGGACAGGAGAGGCGGTGGGCTTAATCCAATTAAGGCTATACGCCCACGGCAGCCCCCTTCCTGCCCCCTTCCTGGGCAGACTCCCAGCCTGAAGCGGCCCAGATGCTGGCAACAGTTGGGGGCAGCTGCTCCAGGCACCGGGGTGGCCAAGAAGGGGCCGGAGACACACAGACACCCCCCTCCCTCAAAAGCGGGGCTAAGCAGGCACTTCCTTTTCTCCTTCCCCTTCTCTTCCTCTTCTTCCTCCATCTCCTCCTCCTTTCCTCTTTTCCGTCCTCTCCCCTCTCCCCCTTTCCTCCTTTTCCTTCCTCTTCCCCTCCTCCTTCCTCTCTTCCCTTCCTTCTTTGTCCCTCTTCTCCTCCTCCTTCTTCTCCTTCCTCATTCCCTATTCCTTCTCCCCTCCTCCTTCTGCTGCTCCTGCTTCCGTTCGCCCTCCTCCTCCTCCTCTCTTTTCCTCATTCTGCCTCTTCCCCTTCTCCTCCTCCTTATTCTCCTCCTCCTTCCCTCCCCCTCTTCCTCTTTCCCTACTCCTTCTTACCCTCCTTATCCTTCTGCTGCTTCTCTTCATCCATCTCCTCCTCCTCTCTTTTCCTCCTTCTCCCTCTTCCACATCTCCTTATTCTCCTCCTTCCTTCCCCCTCTTCCTCTTTCCCTACTCCTTCTTCCCCTCCTTCTCCAGCTGCTTCTCTTCACCCATCTCCTCCTCCTCTCTTTTCCTCCTTCTCCTTCTCCCTCTTCCCCTTCTCCTCATTCTCCTCCTCCTTCCTTCCCCTCTTCCTCTTTCCCTACTCCTTCTTCCTCTCCTTCATCCCCTTCTCCTTCTCCTGCTTCTCTTCATCCATCTCCTCTTCTCTTTTCCTCCTTCTCCTCCTTCCTTCCCCTCTTCCTTTTTCCCTACTCCTTCTTTCCCTCCTTCTCCTCTCCTTCTCCTTCTGCTGCTTCTCTTCATCCATCTCCTCCTCCTCTTTTCCTCCTTCTTCTCCTTCTCCCTCTTCCCCTTCTCCTTATTCTCCTCCTTCCTCCTTCCCCTCTTCCTCTTTCCATACTCCTTCTTCCTCTCCTTCTCCCCCTCTCCTTCTCCTTCTGCTGCTTCTCTTCATCCATCTCCTCCTCTCTTTTCCTCCTTCTTCTCCTTCCCCTTCTCCTCCTCCTTCTTCTCCTCCTTCCTCTTCCTCTTCCTCCTCCCGCTCTGCCCTTGCCCAAAGGTGCTGAGGAACATAGGCATGGTGTTCCTACAGTGAGTGGCTTCAGCTCAGAGTGTCTGCAATCCAAATGGTTGGCAGGTGCAATTAGAGGCAATTAACATTCTACATTGATTCACTGCTTTTGTCTTAAAGACAATTAATTTTAATTAGTGCCCAATTAATACACACTTAATTTTTGTCCTGGCCTGGCCTTTTTTTGGACGGTGACTGAGTGGGGCAATAAACCCTCCTTGCGCACAGCAAACCACAGAAATATCACTCTAAGCACCGAGAAACCTTTCCTCTTCCCAAATACAGGCAGTCCTTGATTTACAACCGTTTGCTTAGTGACCATGCAAAGTTACGACGGCATTGAAAAAGGTGACTCATGACTTTCTCTCACTTACGACCGCTGCAACATCCCCAGGGTTACGTGATCAAAATTCAGGTGCTCGGCAACTGATTCATACTTATGACGGGCTGCGGTGTCCCAGGGTCACATGATCCCCTTTTGCGACCTTCTGATAAGAAAGTCATTGGAGACAATGTCAACTGCTTATAAAGAGAACTCGTATAAGATGTTTTACAGGTGGCACCTATCGCCAGCAAGAATTGCGAGAATGTCTAAGAACAAAAATGCCCAGGTACAGTATAGGTGGCACCTTGCTCAATAGCAGCAACTGTGAGAGGGATCTTGGAGTCCTAGTGGGCAACCATTTAGATAGGAGCCAGCCGTGGGCAGCAGCTGCCAAAAAAGCCAACACAGTTCTAGGCTGCATAAACAGAGGGAGAGAATCAAGATCACCTGAAGGGTTAATACCACTTTATAAGGCCTTGGGAAGGCCACACTGGGAATATTTGCATCCGGTTTTGGTCGCCACGATGTAGAAAAGATGTGGAGACTCTGGAAAGAGTGCAGAGAAGAGCAACAAAGAGGATGAGGGGACTGGAGACTAAAACATATGAAGAACGGTTGCAGGAACTGGGGATGTCTAGTTTGATGAAGAGAAGGACCAGAGGAGACATGATAGCAATCTTCCAATATCTCAGGGGTTGCCCCAAAGAAGAGGCAGTCAAGCTATTCTCCAAGGCACCTGAGGGTAGAACAAGAAGCAATGGGTGGAAACTAATCAAGGAGAGAAGCAACTTAGAACTGAGGAAGAATTTCCTGACAGTGAGAACAATGAATCTGTGGAACAGAAGTTGCCTCCAGAAGTTGTGAAGGCCCCAACCCTGGAAGTCTTCTTTTTTTTTTATATTGAAAAAGTTTTATTGGTTTTACAGTTTTCAATAGGATAGGGTAAGGGATACAAAGAAATTTTGAGAGCATTCACGTCAAAGTCGTCGGCCCTACCGGGACATCAAAATAGATCATTAATAAAAAACATTTTCCATACACTACAAAGTGAAAGCAAGTACATATTTCTAAGTTCTCAGTTCTATGCTGTCAGTCATTTACAAAAATCCAGATGCACATGTTATATTATACAATATTATTCAAAAAATCAAGGCAAAGTTATTTTTTAGATCTAAGTCTCTTGGCAATTGTATCTTCTATCTCTCCTTCCAGGCCCCCAGCGGGCGGGGCCGTGGCCCCCCCTGCCCCCCCTGGATCTTCCCCCAGGACAGAGGAATGTTTTTTAAAAAAGGCTTCCGCCTCAGCAACTGTTTTAATCCTCACTCTTCCTCCTTCCCAGAACACCAGCATCCCTTCGGGCGTCACCCACCTGAACCAGATCCCGTGGTCAAACAATTTTTTGGACAAGAAGGAAAATTTCCTTCTTGCTTCTCTAATCTTTCTTGGGATCTGCTTCAGGATGGCAACCTCCTTTTAACCCTGGAAGTCTTTAAGAAGATGTTAGATAGCCATTTGTCTGAAATGGTATAAGGTTCCTGCCCACGCAGGGGGTTGGACTAGAAGACCTCCAAGGTCCCTTCCAACTCTGCTATTGTATTGTATTGTATTGTATTGTATTGTATTGTATTGTATTGTAAATCCGAAAAATGCTGGAAATGTCGCCAGAGGCCTGGCTCTTATTACCATATGTGGTGGACTTGTTTGGAGGCCAAAAGTTATTGGACTATGATCCATATATGGCTGGAGAAAATGATAAATAAGCGCGTGGACTTTAAACCTGAACTTTTTTTACTTGGAATAATACCAGAAATATTTGATAAAAACCTGAAATATTTAATTGTGAATGTTCTAACAGCAGCTAGAATTGTATTTGCAAAAAACTGGAGAAATGAGAAATTACCTTCTCAAGAGGAAATTATCCGTAAGATTATGGAATGTGCAGAAATGAATAGACTGACATTTGAAATTAGAGAAGAGGATGAGCAATTTTATAAAGTATGGAATATGTTTTATCAATGGTTAGATAAAAAAAACCAGAGGATATAATATATAAAAGAATCTTTAGAAATAGAAGTTAATTGTTAGAAATGGCAGATATTGTAACAAACTGAGATTATGTTATTCTAGAAAGATATTCGGTATATTAGCTAGACCATTAACGAGATATATATATAATGGAAAAGTTGGATAAACTTTGGGTCTTATGTAGAGAAAATATTATGGGTATGTATTTTACAGTAGTAATGTACTTTCCAAAGTTATAAAACAGGAATCTATGGAGAATTATTACTTTTTTTTATCTATTGAATAACTATAGAAAAAGATTGATTTTGATGTAGAAAATGGGGATGTAGATGTAGAAAGGGGAGACATGATAGCAGTGTTCCGATATCTCAGAGGGTGCCACAAAGAAGAGGGAGTCAAACTATTCCATGATGTAGAAAAGACGTGGAGACTCTGGAAAGAGTGCAGAGAAGAGCAACCAAGATGATTAGGGGACTGGAGGCTAAAACATATGAAGAACGGTTGCAGGAACTGGGTAGGTCTAGTTTAATGAAAAGAAGGACCAAGGGAGACATGATATAGCAGTGTTCCGATATCTCAGAGGGTGCCACAAAGAAGAGGGAGTCAAACTATTCTCCAAGGCACCTGAGGGCAGAACAAGGAGCAATGGGTGGAAACTAATCCAGGAGAGAAGCAACTTAGAACTGAGGAGGAATTTCCTGACAGTTAGAACAATGAATCAGTGGAACAGAAGTTGCCTCCAGAAGTTGTGAATGCCCCAACACTGCAAGTCTTTAAGAAGATGTTGGATAGCCATTTGTCTGAAACAGTATAGGGCTTCCTGCCTACGCAGGGGGTTGGACTAGATGACCTCCAAGGTCCCTTCCAACTCTGCTATTGTATGGTATGGTATGGTATGGTATGATATGGTATGGTATGGTATTGATAAATACTAGCTATTACTATGTGGAAAATAAGGTGATATACACACATTGGATGGAAAATTGATAACTATGTTTGTAATTCTAAGAACCGATATACAAAACTCATGACCGAACGACATGTTGTAGAAAGCTGAAGATGAATAATGTTTTTACTTGTTTTTATGTTGAAAATAAAAAATTTATATACAAAAAAAAGAAGAAAGTAAGTCATTGGAGAAGCCTGATTCCCTTCATAACCATGTGCCTAACTTAAAACAATGCCGTGATTTGCTTAACAACGGTGGCAAGAGAGGCCGTAAAATGGGAGAAAACTCACTGAGCAACTGTCTCGCTTAGCAATAGAAATGGTGGTCGTATGTCAGGGGCTGCCCATAAAGGAATTCCACAGGGTTCTTAAACATTAAACATCCTTAAAGATCCATCTCATCCTGGGCACCCTCTTTTTTTGAACTATTACCATCTGGCAGCCGGTACAGGGCAAGAGAAACAAAGAGAAATAGGAGGAAGAAGAGCTTCTATCCTAGAGCGGGAACTATACTGAATTCTACTGTATAAGGCAATATCAGAGGCTTTCAATGCATTTGTATGGAATGTGAAGGAGGTGGGTTTGTGTTTTTATTTTTATAGTGATAATGTACACTGAAGACGGCATTTAATTTCGTGGTCCGAGCCGCAATGACAATAACGCAACGTAAAGCTCAGAAGACAATTGCTGAGGAAGCCCAATGGATGGGGGACCACTTGGAGAGGGGAAAAGCTGCAGCTGGGGTTTAGGGCAGGCTTCGCAGGCGTCTTTTGCACACGATCCCTTAGGAAAGAGGAACTGAATGGACCTCAATCCAGCTGCCTTTCCCTGTATTTCTGACAAGGGGAGGGAGGGGACAGGCAAGAGAAGAGGGGGAGGAAAAGCAACCTTAGATAATGGAGAGGAGAGGAGAGAATAATGAAGAATGGAAGGGGAGGGGAGGGGAGGGAAGAGGAGAGAATAATGAAGAAGAGAATGGAATGGTAGGAGAGGGAAGGAAAGAATAGAGAAGAAAAGAAAAGAGTGAAGAAGAGAATGGAATGGAATGGAATGGGAGGGAAGGGAAGAGAAGATGAGAGAGAGAAGAGAAGAGAATAATGAAGAAGAGAATGGAATGAGAGGGGAGGGCAGAGAAGAAAGGAGAGGAGAGGAGAGAATGGAATGAGAGCGGAGGGAACAAGAAGAGAAGAGAAGAGAAGAATGGAAGGGGAGGGGAGAGAAGAATAGAGAAGAGAGGAGAAGAGAGGAGAGGATAATGAAGAAGAGAATGGAATGAGAGCGGAGGGAAGAAGAAGAGAAGAGAATGGAAGAGAATAATGAAGAAGAGAATGGAATGGGAGGGGAGGGAAGAATAGAGGAGAGGAGAGGATAATGAAGAAGAGAATGGAATGGGAGGGGAGGGAACAAGAAGAGAAGAGAAGAGAAGAATGGAAGGGGAGGGGAGAGAAGAATAGAGGAGAGAGGAGAAGAGAGGAGAGGATAATGAAGAAGAGAATGGAATGAGAGGGGAGGGAACAAGAAGAGAAGAGAAGGGAAGAAGAGAAGAATGAAGAAGAGAATGGAATGGAATGGGAGGGAAGAATAGAGAAGAGAAAAGAAGAGAAGAGCATCATCTTATTTTTGGGTGTGAGAAGAGCAAGCAGGTGTCACAACCAAATGAGGGAAGACCAGGTAGAAGATCAAGGTTTCTACCAAGGGTGTCCAACCTTGCCCAATGTAACCTGTGTGTAGGCTCCAACTCCCAGAATTCCCCACGGCTGGCTGAGGAATTCTGGGAATTGAAGTCCACAAGTCTGAAAGTGGCCAAAAGCTGGGCGATCCTTGCAGGAGACGATCCCAAGATATCCCAGCCATGTCCCGGGTGGAAAGAGAGGCTGTGGAACAGGGGCTGCTTTCTCCTTCTCGGAAGATACTCCTGAGGCTTCCTCCTGCACGTTGAGCCACACGGTGTGGGTGTAACAACAGCTCCCCTGTCCACTAAATAACCCATAATTGTTTCCCCAGGTCTGCAAGTGACGGCTTTATTTTTAACGGGATCCATTCCAAAAGGCCACTCCCCCATTAACCAAAATTAAAAAAGGAAAAATCCCATTATTCTTAAGTATTTTCATATGCATTTAAAGCTGGTGCTTAACCTCGGAGTCCTGCCTTTATGGGCTCTTCTGGAGTTCCTCCTCCAAAGTGGAGCTCAATTACGCCAGCTGCCCCCTGGGTGGGTGGGTGGGTGGGTGGGGTGGCAAAGGGAGCCTGACCCCAGTGGCCCCCTCCCCAAATCCTCACCTGGGACGCTGGAGTTGGAAGAGGGGTTGGGGTCAGACCACCTGACACCCTTCAGAGCCACTGGGGCCACGGTGGGGGCAGGCCATGCCCTGGACGGCCCTTTGGGAAGACCCAATGCAAGAATCTGAGCGCCAGCCTGGGCAAGCGGAAGGGCCCAAGTTGGTTCTGTTGTGTTGGCAGTCAGAAGGGCTGTGGTTGTTGTGTTGTTGTTGTTGGTAGTCTGGATGCTGCTGCTGCTTCTTCCTCTTCCTCCTTCATTCTTCTTCTTCTTCTTTCTCCTCCTCTCCTCCTCCTTTTTCTCCTTCTCCCTCCTCCTTCTTCATTCTTCTTCTTCTTTCTCCTCCTCCTCCTCCTCCTTCATTCTTCTTCCTCCTCCTCCTCCCTCCTCCTCCTTCTTCTCCTCCTCCTTTTTCTCCTTCTCCCTCCTCCTCCTTCCTTCTCCCTCCTCCTCCTTCCTCCTCCTCCTC
The DNA here is from genome assembly GCA_039707465.1 of Rhabdophis nuchalis. NCBI lineage: Eukaryota > Metazoa > Chordata > Lepidosauria > Squamata > Natricidae > Rhabdophis > Rhabdophis nuchalis. The sequence goes on along the minus strand of CM077645.1, from coordinate 224,433,977 downwards.
CTCTTTCTTCTTCTTCCTCCTGTCTTTTTCTCCTTTTCCCTCCTCCTCCTTCTTCCTCCTCTTCATCTTCCTCCTTCTCCCTCCTCCTCCTCCTTTTTCCTCCTCTTATCACTATTACATCTTCAATCACCAATTAGCTCAGAAATCACTGAAGCTATGTCATAGATTGTATGTCATAGAATTATACAATCCCAGGGCTGGAAGGGACCTTGGAGGTCTTCTAGTCCAACCCCCTGCTCAAGCAGGAGACGGTACACCATACACAAATGGTTGTCCAATCTCTTCTTGAAAACTTCCAGTGTTGAAGCATTCACAACTTCTGAAGTTCCACTCATTGTTCTGTCCGAAAATTTCTCTTTATTTCTCCAGTTGCTTCTCTCCTGGATTAGTTTCCACCCATTGCTTCTTGTTCTGCCCTCAGATGCTTTGGAGAATAGCTTGACTGCCTCTTCTTTGGGGCAGATCCTGAGATATTGGAAGATGCTATCCTGTCTCCCCTGGTCCTTCTTTTCATTAAACTAGACATACCCAGTTCCTGCAACTGTTCTTCGTATGTTTGAGCCTCCCCCTCATCATCCTGATTGCTCTTCTCTGCACTTTTTCATATTTTATATATTTTTTGCTATATGTATCATAACTTCTCAGAAACAGAGGGGCTTGAGTGCTTCCATCCTCCACCCCGAAATGATTAACAAAGGGTTTCCTCCAGAAAATATTCTTTTAAAATCAGAGCTCCATTTTTTTCTCCCTCTTCAGTGACGTTTCCTATTCCAGCCGATGAATTTCAATGTTAATGAGATGTCGTTTTGGGAGACTTAGTTTTAACAGTCTTTCAGAAGAGGGAGAGAGAGAGAAAATAACCACCTTATTTCTAAACTTTTACGAAACACATCCAGATGATTAAAACAAAAATCAAAAGATGGGACAATTTGGCTCCTCCCAAGACGGAGGGACGGTTGGCGAAGAGGATGTAGGCGGCTGAGTTGGCAAAACGGGGCTCTGTGAGCAGAGAAAAGACAGTGTCTCCCTCTACTGCTTGCACGAAATAGAAAGCATGAAGTTATGATTTATGATTGAGAGGATTCGAGAGGATAGATTATAGAAAGAAGAGAGAGGTATGTGGTAGAGAGAGAGGCAAATTTATAATTGCAGTTACAACTGCTTGAAGAAGATTGGAAGCTGCTTATAATACAAGAGCAGAGCTGGAAGGGACCTTGGAGGTCTTCTAGTCCAACCCCCTGCCTAGGTAGGAACCCCTTTCAGACAAATGGCTCTCCAACGTCTTCTTAAAGACTTCCAGTGTTGGAGCATTCACAACTTCTGGAGGCAACTTCTGTTCCACTGATTGATTGTTCTAATTGTCAAGGAAATTCCTTCTCAGTTCTAAGTTGCTTCTCTCCTTGATTAGTTTCCACCCATTGCTTCTTGTTCTGCCCCCAGGTGCCTTGGAGAATAGTTTGACTCCCTCTTCTTTGGGGCAGCCTCTGAGATATGGGAACACTGCTATCATGTCTCTCCTGGTCCTTCTCTTCATTAAGGAATTTCCTGACAGTGAGGACAATTAACCAGTGGAACTGCTTGCCACCAGAAGTTGTAGGTCCTTCCATCACTGGAGGTTTTTAACAAGAGACTGGATGGCCATTTGTCTGAAACAGGACATGGCCCAGTACTGGAGCACGGCCAGTGGGCTGGGGACCCCTTGAATAGGGTCTCTTGGTTTAGTAGGGGGTCGAGCTACAAGACCTCTAAGGTCCCTTCTAGCTCTATTCGGATTGCAATAACATAGGGCAGTGGGAGTTAACCTTTTTGGTGAC
>CM077645.1:224418255-224432063 GCA_039707465.1 Rhabdophis nuchalis | reverse complement strand
TCTCTGTGGGAGCGGATCGGACGAAGGGATGTATGGGGCAGGAGGCGGTCCCTTCCAACCCTGTCATGCCCCACGCCCTTCCAGATTCACTCAAGGAAGGAAACCGCAAAGGATAACGGGTGCAAACTTTGCCACAGGGCGCCAATGCCACTTATGGGCACAGGCCCTCCAGCCGTGGTCGCCAGGCCCACGGAGAACATGAGTAACCCTGCCCACAGCCAGGGACAGAGAGCTATCAAACCAAGGATGCAGAGATGCCCCCCTGCCCCTGTCTGGGCACCTGAAAAAGGCAGCCCCCCCCCCCCCCCCACAGTTGATTCCTTGGCAGCAGAAAAACTGCCGGGCGCATCTCGCGGTGATGCATGGCTGCAGGGATTCTGTCCTCTCAGCACTTGCTTGTAGGATGGGAACCCCCCCCCCCGTCCGCCTCCCCTCCAGATGCACTGCTCATAAATTGCAGGAAGATTTAATCCCCCTACTTTCCCTCTCCCCACACGGAGCCCCTCCCAACAGCAATCAGGGGGGGGGGGAGGAGGAGGAGGAGGAGGAGGAGGAGGAGGAGGAGGAGGAGGAGGAGAGGACCCCCTTGTCTCTTTGGACATTCCCATGTCACTTGCATATGCAGCATGTTAACAGTAACAGAGTTGGAAGGGTTGTTTGAGGTCATCTAGTCCAACCCCCTCCTCAGGCAGACATGTCAGGCCTGCAGCCTTCTTTCCGTTTGGGTCTTTGGCCTGCCACCCTTTCTATTCTTCTACTATGCCTTTTCTATGGTGGGAAAATGGGACTTAGATGATGGGTAGCCATAACAACCTTCTTTCTAGAAAGCCAAGGTCATCCTTTGTCTCTGCACCTGACTGGAACTGGATGGGTGGAAGCTGCCAGGGTGGCAGTGGGAGATGGGACCATGGGATGGACTTGTGGGTGGGGGGAGCAAGATCTTGGACTTTCAACTGGGTGGGGAAAACCGGGAAGCTTCCAGATTCTGGTTTCCCCAGATGTGCCAACATGGCTCTCTTCATCAATGGGAACCTCTGAGGAATCCTTTGCCTCCGACTAATTTTGGATGCCATTTGGAGCCCGAACATGACACCTACAGTATACTAGGGCAGTGTTTCTCAACCTTCCAGGTAGTCCTCGACTTACAACAGCTCATTGAGTGACAGTTCAACATTGCAACAGCGCTGAGAAATGGGACTTATAGCACCGTTTTTCACAGGTGTCGTCTCTGGTTGGCTGGGCGGTTTGATTGGGATTCCGAGGGGTTGATAGGCTGGTGGTAGCTTGATGTGGAGAGTTGCTTGTGGAGTGACAGGCTTTGATGGACCTGTGAGCAAGGCGGGAGTGAATGGGGTGGGGGTTAGACCCCCCACAAGATCCTCACCTGACATGACCCAAGTCAACTCATAGAGCATTCGCATGTCTGTTATCCAGTTGCCATGGTGAGGAAAGCGGGGGTGGGGGGTGGGGTCAGATCAGCTAGGGTCAGATCTCAGATTACTACAGCAGGCTTGGGAGGGGTGCACCCCATTGGAGAATGTGATTTATGACACAGACTGAGGGCAGGAGAGAAACAGGGGCAAAGTTCAGCCATAACTTAAATGAGGTCAGAGCTGAATGCAATGGGGTATTGCCAAAATAGTGTTCCTAATGAATGACTGGATTTCTTTTGAGTCCTGCCTTAGCCATGAAAGCTGACTGGCTGACTTTGGGCCAATCACCAGGAGATGGGGAGTTATAGTCCCGCCTTAGCCATGAAGGCCAGCTGGGTGACTTAAGGCCAATCACCAGGAGACTGGGAGTTATAGTCCTGCCTTAGCCATGAAAGCTGACTGGCTGACTTTGGGCCAATCACCAGGAGACTGGGAGTTCTAGTCCCGCCTTAGCCATGAAAGCCGGCTGGGTGACTTTGGGCCATTCACCAGGAGATGGGGAGTTATAGTCCCGCCTTAGCCATGAAAGCCAGCTGGGTGACTTTGAGCCAATCACCAGGAGACTGGGAGTTATAGTCCTGCCTTAGCCATGAAAGCTGACTGGCTGACTTTGGGCCAATCACCAGGAGACTGGGAGTTCTAGTCCCGCCTTAGCAATGAAAGCCGGCTGGGTGACTTTGGGCCAATCACCAGGAGACTGGGAGTTCTAGTCCCGCCTTAGCCATGAAAGCCGGCTGGGTGACTTTGGGCCAATCACCAGGAGATGGGGAGTTCTAGTCCCGCCTTAGCCATGAAAGCCAGCTGGGTGACTTTGAGCCAATCACCAGGAGATTGGGAGTTCTAGTCCCGCCTTAGCCATGAAAGCCAGCTGGGTGACTTTGGGCCAATCACCAGGAGACGGGGAGTTATAGTCCTGCCTTAGCCATGAAAGCCGGCTGGGTGACTTTTGGCCAGTGACACCCCCCTCCCCCCCAGTGTCAACCCACCTCACAGGGTTGCTGGGGGGTGGGGGGAGGAGGACAAAGTATTAGACGTGTTTGCAACCTTGAGTTGTTCATAAATAAAGGCATGAAATAAGGCCGGGCTAGAACTCCCAGGCAGTCCATTCTAGGCTGCCATGTATTTTCCTGAAAGCTTGCCTAAAAGCTGGGGCTTATGGGTACTGGTGTCCCAGTATCCAGAGGGCACAAGGGTGGAGCTGGCCTGCCTTTAACCCTCTTTGTTTCATTGCATTCCCAAGTTACGGCCCACCCTTTCCCCTTTGCGGATAAAATCACAACTGATTTATTTTCTTTTCTTTTCTTTTATTTTAAATATGGGGCTCAACTGGTAAACCCCTCAAATTTACGGTGCTTCTGCTGGAGCTCAGCCCGCCTCCCCGAAGGATATGAAAGCAAGAGAAACAGGGAATTTAAAGAAGAAGAAAAATCCCCAAAGGAATAAAAAAAGAGGAGGAGAGAAGAAAGCCGAATCAATAAATCTTAACCTCATTGGAGCTCTTATTAAGTAAATTAATTTAAGTTAATTTAACTCGATCACGACTCCCGATCACCGTGATTTAGCGATGGGGGGAAATTGCATTAGGAAAGGCCACGCAGACCAGATAGGAGGAAGGGAGGAAATTAGATCCACTTAGCCCTGCGAATTAATAGGGAAATAGCAGGTGTAAATTTCGCCTTATCAAGAGGGGGAAAATTATCTTCATAAATTTGTAGAAATCGCCCCCAGGTCGCTCATCAATCTACGGAAAACAAAAATATTACAAAAGTGCGGCAAAATTAATTTAAAATACACTCCCGTCTCCTGTCTCCAGAAGAAGTTTCTGGTGGAGCAAATGCAACCTCTCCAGATAGGCAGAAAGGAATCAACAAGGAAGGAGCTGGAGAAGGACAAGAGGTCTTGGAGATGCCTTCATCATTTGGTGCCCATCCAGCTCTTCTCCACGGTTCCTGTCCCTGAACTACCAGCCTCTCCATCAAAGACCAGGACAGGAAGCACTCACCCGTTTTTTCAAGGAGGAATCACATCACCATGATTATCATGAAGATCATGGTCACCATATCCATCATGAAGATCATCATGAAGATCATGGTCACCATATCCATCATGAAGGTCACCATCAATATCATGGTCACCATATCCATCATCAAGATCATCATGAAGATCATGGTCACCATATCCATCATCAAGATCATGGTCATCCTCACCGTCACCAAGGTCATCTTCAAGATCATGGTCAGCATCATAATCATCAAGATCATGGCCATCCTATCCATCATCATCACCATGACCATCATCAATCAAGTTCACAGTCATCATATCCATTATCAAGACCATAGCCACCATCACCATGGTCATCATCAAGATCATGGTCAGCACCATAATCATCATCAAGATCATGGTTAGTATCATCATGGTCAGCATCATAATCATCAAGATCATGGTCATCATATCCATCATCAAGATCATCATCAAGATCATGGCCACCATCACTGTCACCATGGTCATCATCAAGATCATGGTCAGCAGCATCATGGTCATCAAGATCATGATCATCCTATCCTTCAGCATCACCACGATCAAAATCAAGATCACGGTCATTATAGCCATCCCCATGATCATCCTCAAGATCAGGGATCTCCAAACCTGGCCGACTGAGGAATTCTGGGAGTTGAAGTCCATAAGTTTGGAAAACCCTGATCAAAATCACAATCATCATCATCATCATCACCATGATCATCGCCATCAACACCATCCCTACTACCATCATTACCGTCTACAGCAGGGGTGGGCACCTATGGCCTCTTGATCACCTGTGAACTTCAACTCCCAGCATTCGCAGAAAGCTGGCTGGGGAATTGAAGTCCACAGATGGTCAAGGGGCCCATCCTGATGTACACCACAGCATGCCTTCAGCTTCCTAAACCCATAGGGGTGTGAGGTCTCCCAGACTTCTGATAGATCTTTCTCCAAGGAAAGCCAAGCTGAAATCTGGATGAGGTCTACTTCCCTACCAAAAGGGGTAGGGAGAGCTTATGAACGCATCTGGTGGACTTTGCAAAGGATGGCTCACAAAGGCGTCCCATCTCCAGCTCCTTGGACACCAAGGCCAACCAGGAAGGAGGCAGATGGTCCAGCTGGGTAACACCAGATGAGGCAACTGGAGAGCAGAAGGCTCGATCTCGTTTGGGAGTTCTGCTTGGGCTTCCAACATCTCAGAAGGCAAGGAGTGAAACTTCTCCAGTGAGATGGAGGAGCAGAAGGCCACTTACACATCAGAGGCCCTGGAAGAGTCCTGGGCATAATTTTGGCCAGAAGTCAAAGCAAGATGACTCAGGACTATATCTGAAGGCTCTCCAAATATGGCAAACATTATAAATACAGACAGTCCTCAACTTACAAAAGTTGGTTAGCGAGCATTCAAAGCTACGATGACACTGGTGACTTATGACCGTTTTTCACACTTACGTCCATCGCCGCTTCGCCATGATCCTGATCAAAATTCAGAGGCTCGGCAGCTGGTTCATATTTATGACGGTTCCCGTGTCTCAGGGGTGGGGGGGAGGGGAAGAGTCACGCAATCCCCTTTTGCGACCATCCAACGAGCAAAGTCACTGAAGAAGTCAGATTCACTTCACAGCCGTGCGACTCACTTAAACAATGCAGCGGTTCGCTTAACAACTGCGTCGAGAATGGTCGCAAAAGGGGACAAAACCCCCTTGGCAACTGTCTCGCTAAAGCCATAGAAAGGTTGGTTGTAAGTCGAGGACTCCCCGTCAACGGGTGCCTAGAATTCCATGGGCCAAACGTAACCCCGTTGGGCAAGGACAGTCGAAAAAACGGGGCCAAACTCACTTACGAAATGTCTCGCTTAGCAACAAGGCTTGAATTGTAGTCGTAAATTGAGGACCGCCGGTAAATGCGGCGAGCGTTGCCTGTACTTTGCCAGAGAGGGGAATCGCAGCTGATTTTTCTCCAGCCAAACTGACACACCTTTTACAACCATCCCAGAGAATAATTTTCCTACACGCCTCGCCTCGCCCACTCCTCTCTTGCGCGATGCAGGTTCAGAAATTGAAGCGAGGCGTCGGGCTCGAAAAAGCCTTTGGGGAGGCGCTGTTATTTTTAGGGAAAGGATCCTCCATTGTGTTGAGGACGGCTGTGTAGTAAATGGGCGAGGCTCCACTTCTACAATACAATACAATAGCAGAGTTGGAAGGGACCTTGGAGGTCCTCTAGCCCAGGGGTCCCCAACCTTTGCAACTTTAAGTCTGAAGGATTTCAGCTCCCAGACTTCTCCAGCCAGCTTTGCTGAAGTCCTTCAGACTTAAAGTTGCAAAGGTTGGAGACCCCTGCTCTAAAAGGATGCGAATGCAAAGCTGGCTGGAGAATTCTGGGAGCTGAAGTCCTTCAGACTTAAAGTTGCAAAGGTTGGAGACCCCTGCTCTAAAAGGATGCGAATGCAAAGCTGGCTGGAGAAGTCTGGGACCTGAAGTCCTTCAGACTTAAAGTTGCAAAGGTTGGAGACCCCTGCTCTAAAAGGATGCGAATGCAAAGCTGGCTGGAGAAGTCTGGGAGCTGAAGTCCTTCAGACTTAAAGTTGCAAAGGTTGGAGACCCCTGCTCTAAAAGGATGCGAATGCAAAGCTGGCTGGAGAATTCTGGGAGCTGAAGTCCTTCAGACTTAAAGTTGCAAAGGTTGGAGACCCCTGCTCTAAAAGGATGCGAATGCAAAGCTGGCTGGAGAAGTCTGGGAGCTGAAGTCCTTCAGACTTAAAGTTGCAAAGGTTGGAGACCCCTGCTCTAAAAGGATGCGAATGCAAAGCTGGCTGGAGAAGTCTGGGAGCTGAAGTCCTTCAGACTTAAAGTTGCAAAGGTTGGAGACCCCTGCTCTAAAAGGATGCGAATGCAAAGCTGGCTGGAGAAGTCTGGGAGCTGAAGTCCTTCAGACTTAAAGTTGCAGAGGTTGGAGACCCCTGCCACTGTATAGTGCCTTGGTAAGGCCACACTTGGAATACTGCATACAGTTTTGGTCGCCACGATGTAGAAAAGACGTGGAGACTCTGGAAAGAGTGCAAAGAAGAGCAACCAAGATGATTAGAGGACTGGAGACTAAGACATATGAAGAACGGCTGCAGGAGCTGGGTATGTCTAGTTTGATGAAGAGAAGGACCAGGGGAGACATGATAGCAGTGTTCCGTTATCTCAGAGGGTGCCACAAAGAAGAGGGAGTCAAACTTTTCTCCAAGGCACCTGGGGGCAGGACAAGGAGCAATGGGTGGAAACTAACCAAGGAGAGAAGCAACTTAGAACTAAGGAGAAATTTCCTAACAGTAAGAACAATTAACCTCTGGAACAGCTTGCCTCCAGCAGTTGTGAATGCCCCAACCCTGGAAGTCTTTAAAAAGATGTTAGACAGCCATTTGTCTGAAATGGTATAAGGTTCCTGCCCATGCAGGGGGCTGGACTAGAAGACCTACAAGGTCCCTTCCAACTCTGCTATTGTATTGCTCTAAAAGGATGCGAATGCAAAGCTGGCTGGAGAATTCTGGGAGCTGAAGTCCTTCAGACTTAAAGTTGCAAAGGTTGGAGACCCCTGCTCTAAAAGGATGCGAATGCAAAGCTGGCTGGAGAAGTCTGGGAGCTGAAGTCCTTCAGATTTAAAGTTGCAAAGGTTGGAGACCCCTGCTCTAAAAGGATGCGAATGCAAAGCTGGCTGGAGAAGTCTGGGAGCTGAAGTCCTTCAGACTTAAAGTTGCAAAGGTTGGGGACCCCTGTTCTAAAAGGATGCGAATGCAAAGCTGGCTGGAGAAGTCTGGGAGCTGAAGTCCTTCAGACTTAAAGTTGCAAAGGTTGGAGACCCCTGCTCTAAAAGGATGCGAATGCAAAGCTGGCTGGAGAATTCTGGGAGCTGAAGTCCTTCAGACTTAAAGTTGCAAAGGTTGGAGATCCCTGCTCTAAAAGGATGCGAATGCAAAGCTGGCTGGAGAAGTCTGGGAGCTGAAGTCCTTCAGACTTAAAGTTGCAAAGGTTGGAGACCCCTGTTCTAAAAGGATGCGAATGCAAAGCTGGCTGGAGAAGTCTGGGAGCTGAAGTCCTTCAGACTTAAAGTTGCAAAGGTTGGAGACCCCTGCTCTAAAAGGATGCAAATGCAAAGCTGGCTGGTGAATTCTGGGAGCTGAAGTCCTTCAGACTTAAAGTTGCAAAGGTTGGAGACCCCTGCTCTAAAAGGATGCGAATGCAAAGCTGGCTGGAGAAGTCTGGGAGATGAAGTCCTTCAGACTTAAAGTTGCAAAGGTTGGAGACCCCTGCTCTAAAAGGATGCGAATGCAAAGCTGGCTGGAGAATTCTGGGAGCTGAAGTCCTTCAGACTTAAAGTTGCAAAGGTTGGAGACCCCTGCTCTAGTCCATCCCCCTGATTAGGCAGGAAGCCCTATGCCATTTCAGACAAATGGCTACCCAACATCTTCTAGAAGACTTGCAGTATTGGGGCATTCACAACTTCTGGAAACGCCTGGAATAGCCAATTGTTTTGACAGCATCAACCGCTTCTGAATTGCTGGGGACAGACGTTCCCCCCCAGAAAGCAGCTGCTGCTTAATTTTTAAACTGTTTTCAAACAAGAACAAATACTGAAGGATCAGCTCTTTTTTTTTTAAACACCCCCCCCCCCCCTCCAAAAATAGTATCAGCATTTTCTTTTATTTTACCCGGTAATTGAAGAAGTATATTCGGAATTTTTTATATATAAAAAAAGACATTTTCCCTCTTTTTACACCAGCTGCCGGTCTCGTTTGTAGAACTTCGTAATATATTCAGGCACCTTAAACTAATTACCAGCAAACGGCTATTGATCATCCATTTTGTGTTTGTTTGTGTGTGTGTGTGTGTGTGTGTGTGTGTGTGTGTGTGTGTGTGTGTGTGTGTTATGTTTCCAACAAACCAAGAGTTGAAAATATCCTTCCTTGAATCTCAGGGCTTATCAGAAAGCAGAGACAGGGGTGAAATCCAGCAGGTTCTGACAGGTTCTGGAGAACCAATAGGGGAAATTTTGAGTAGTTCTGAGAACCAATAGGGGAAATTTTGAGTAGTTCTGAGAACCATTAGGGGAAATTTTGAGTAGTTCAGAGAACCAGTAGTGGAAATTTTGAGTAGTTCAGAGAACCAGTAGCGGAAATTTTGAGTAGTTCGGAGAACCGGTAGTGGAAATTTTGAGCAGTTCAGAGGACCAGTAGTGGAAAAATTGAGTAGTTCGGAGAACCGGTAGCAGAAAAATTGAGTAGTTCGGAGAACTGGTAGGGGAAATTTTGAGTAGTTCAGAGAACCGGTAGGGGAAATTTTGAGTAGTTCGGAGAACCAAGAAATGCCACCTCTGGCTGGGCCCAGAATGAGGTGGGAATGGAGATTTTGCAGTATCCTTCCCCTGCCACACCCACAAAGCCACACCCACAGAACCGGTAGTAAAAAAATTGAATTTCACCACTGGGCGGAAACTACAACTGGGGTTAGCCGCAAGCCATCATGATAAGATGGAGAAGACCTTGGGAATGTTTTGGGAAAGAGCTCAGGTTCAAAATGGGGACAGGGCCAATCCCCAAAATGCCCCCCCCCCCCGTCCAGTAAAAAAACAGTAGTTCTCGAGTTACAACTGTCATGGAGCCTGCCGTCACAGTCATAACCCACGACAGACATGAACCCGACCTGTTCTTTCCCCACCTTCTTGGAACTGCTGACACAAAACCCCACACCCATTTGCACCACTCGGGTGACCCCGAAGACAAGTATGCAAACACCCAGCTGTCTGCAAGGAGTATCAATCCTTCCATTCCTCACCCTTCAGTCAGAGCTGAAGAAGCTCCTTGGATGAGAAGGGAAACATCTCAAAAGAAAAAACAAGAAAGTCCAATTGCCTCCTGAAAAAGCCCCTTTGGGACAACCAGGACCTGGATGGTTGAGGATATCTACAGATTTTTAGCTACACAAATTGGGATGAAGATCCTTGGGATGGGGTGGGAGAAAGAAGGAAGGAAGCTCCAAGCGGCCTCAAGGACCCTCTAAAAGGATGCAAATGTCTGTCTGCAAGGAGTATCAATCCTTCTATTCTTCATCATCCGGGTAGAGCTGAAGAAGCTTCTAGGATGAGAAGTGAAACATCTTTAAGAAAAAAAACAGAAAGTTCCGTTTGGGAGACCTGTCTTGATATCAGTCAGAATTTCTGGGCTCAACTGTGGTTCGGGGGCTGCCTGAGATACGTTGTGTGAATTTCCTTGGACAGAGGAAGGGCAATCCCCATTTAACGACAGGCCCCTTGCGCCCCTATGAAAACCTTCCCCTCCGGCTGTGAATGAAGCCGCGCGGGGCGAGATGGCTTCGCAAACCTTACCTGGACGATGAGAGCCTCCTGGCCTTCCAACCGTGAGCCGGGCCGGTCCCGGAGGCTGCAGGGCTGACGGGAGACCCCGGAGACTTCTTCACCAGCCTGTAGCGCGTATTGACCACGCGGTGGGCCGCTGGGCTGGCGACCAGGACGAAGCTGGGGCCTGCAGAGGAAAAAGACACGCCGGCTTGAAAAATTGGGGTGGCACACAAAGGGGGACCATCCTCATTTCTTTGTTCAATACAATATAATACAATACAATAGCAGAGTTGGAAAGGACCTTGGAGGTCATCTAGTCCAACCCCCTGCGTAGGCAGGAAGCCTTATACCATTTCAGACCAATGGCTCTCCAACACCTTCTTAAAGACTTGCAGTGTTGGGAGCATTCACAACTTCTGGAGGCAACTTCTGTTCCACTGATTCATTGTTCTCACTGTCAGGAAATTTCTCCTCAGTTCTAAGTTGCTTCTCTCCTTGATTAGTTTCCACCCATTGCTTCTTGTTCTGCCTTTAGCTGGACTCCCTCTTCTTTGGGGCAACCCCTGAGATATTGGAAGACTGCTATCATGTCTCCCCTGGTCCTTCTTCTCATTAAACTAGACATCTGCAGTTCCTGCAACCGTTCTTCATATGTTTGAGCCTCCAGTCCCCTCATCCTCTTGGTTGCTCTTCTCTGCACTCTTTCTAGAGTCTACACATCTCTTTTTACATCGTGGCGACCAAAACTGGATGCAAATATTCCAAGTGTGGCCTTCCCAAGGCCTGATAAAGTGGTATTAACACGTCACATGATCTTGATCTTCATCATTTAATAACAATATTTTGCAAGGTGACACAAACGCACACACCCATTCCCCACCCCACCCCAGCTGAAGGCTCCTTGGCTTCAATGGCTAAATTGTTCGACATTCTTCCATTTTGGGATCAAGATCTTGTTCAGCCCCATGCTGCTCTTTGGAGAACCCTGGGTCCTGGTTTTGGGGGGGGGGGGGGAATTCTGTGAGTTGAGGTTTACACAAGTTAACGGTTCAGCTCCCAGACTTCTCCAGCCAGCTTTGCATTTGCATCCTTTTAGAGCAGGGGTCTCCAACCTTTGCAACTTTAAGTCTGAAGGACTTCAGCTCCCAGAATTCTCCAGCCAGCAAAGCTTAAGTTGCAAAGGTTGGAGACCCCTGCTCTAAAAGGATGCGAATGCAAAGCTGGCTGGAGAATTCTGGAGCTGAAGTCCTTCAGACTTAAAGTTGCAAAGGTTGGGGACCCCTGCTCTAAAAGGATGCGAATGCAAAGCTGGCTGGAGAAGTCTGGGAGCTGAAGTCCTTCAGACTTAAAGTTGCAAAGGTTGGAGACCCCTGCTCTAAAAGGATGCGAATGCAAAGCTGGCTGGAGAAGTCTGGGAGCTGAAGTCCTTCAGACTTAAAGTTGCAAAGGTTGGAGACCCCTGCTCTAAAAGGATGCGAATGCAAAGCTGGCTGGAGAAGTCTGGGAGCTGAAGTCCTTCAGACTTAAAGTTGCAAAGGTTGGAGATCCCTGCTCTAAAAGGATGCGAATGCAAAGCTGGCTGGAGAAGTCTGGGAGCTGAAGTCCTTCAGACTTAAAGTTGCAAAGGCTGGAGACCCCTGCTCTAAAAGGATGCAAATGCAAAGCTGGCTGGAGAAGTCTGGGAGCTGAAGTCCTTCAGACTTAAAGTTGCAAAGGTTGGAGACCCCTGCTCTAAAAGGATGCGAATGCAAAGCTGGCTGGAGAAGTCTGGGAGCTAAAGTCCTTCAGACTTAAAGTTGCAAAGTTTGCTCACCCCTGGGCTAGCTGGTCATTCCCCACCAGCCCACCCCCGCCAGCTTTAAGGAATGCATCTAATTGCCCGACTTTTATAACGTGCCACTACTATAACTGCCCAGATAATTAACGCGGACGTGCCACGCGGAGACTTCACTCTGCCAGTTTTAGGGTTGGTTTGAAAAAGAGGTACTCCCCCTCCCTTGAAATTATTGCAAGATGGAAAAATGGGGGTGGGGGGGAGGGAAGAGAGCTGTATATTTATTTTCTTTCTTTCCTTTTTTTCTCTCCTGAATTTCTTCGCCCGGCCTTGGTGAAGGCAAGTTTAAGATTCCCTGCTGGGCTATGTTGGACCCTTTCAAAGGGCACAGAACAAGGGGGAAGGTATCAGGGGTGGCACCGCGGGAAGTGAAGAGAAGAACTGAACTGGAAGGGACCCTCCTCCCTGCGACGTGCATGCACACACGACCTCCCCCGGGTGCCCCCCCCCCCGGACTTCCCCCACCCCATGCATGCATGCGTGCCGCACCCCCAGAGCTGGCCTGGGGCGACGGTGGTTGTGTGTACATGTTTGTGTGTGCAGGTGTAGATCTACACACAGATTGGTTGGCCATTTAACCAGACTGGGCCACAGCAACGCGTGGCCGGGAATGGCTAGTTTAAAATAAATAAGTGGTTTATATATTGCCAACCCAACAGTTGGATTACAAGCCTAACATTTATTGTCATTGCACTTGTTTACAATGAAATTATAAAACTAATATAACTGCCAAATGTACCAGGCTCATATTCCTAACAATACAATACAATACAATACAATAGCAGAGTTGGAAGGGACCTTGGAGGTCTTCTAGTCCAACCCCCTGCGTGGGCAGGAACCTTATACCATTTCAGACAAATGGCTATCTAACATCTTTTTAAAGACTTCCAGGGTTGGGGCATTCACAACTTCTGGAGGCAAGCTGTTCCAGAGGTTAATTGTTCTTACTGTCAGGAAATTTCTCCTTAGTTCTAAGTTGCTTCTCTCCTTGATTAGTTTCCACCCATTGCTTCTTGTTCTGCCCCCAGGTGCCTTGGAGAATAGTTTGGCTCCCTCTTCTTTGTGGCACCCTCTGAGATATTGGAAGGCTGCTATCATGTCTCCCCTGGTCCTTCTCTTCATCAAACTAGACATACCCAGCTCCTGCAGCCGTTCTTCATATGTCTTAGTCTCCAGTCCCCTAATCCTCTTGGCTGCTCTTCTCTGCACTCTTTCCAGAGTCTCCACGTCTTTTCTACATCGTGGCGACCAAAACTGTATGCAGTATTCCAAGTGTGGCCTTACCAAGGCACTATACAGTGGCATTAACACTTCACGTGATCTAGATTCTATCCCTCTGTTTATGCAGCCTAGACTCGTGTCTGCATTTCCTGCAAAGTTTGTCCTTGCATGGATATATTTAGAGCAGGGAGAATGAGAGGGTGGGAAATGAGGAACTGGAAGGAACAGGCATCCCTGAACGTCAAATGCACACGGGTATTTGCAGAGAGCGACGGTCAGTGACCGTCAGTAAGGCAGAACAAGGAAGCAGGTTGTGAAATGCCACTGGGCGCAGCTCATCCTGGCTGGATTCAGCTATGACAGGGGAAGCTCCCTGCAGTAAGTGGCTCATCTAACTAACGCCATGTTTGCTATTCATGTTCAAAAGTGTGCATGAAACGATCACGCCTCTGATCTTGAAGGAAGGTTTATGGCTTGTGGTTTACCGTTGGTTTCTCCGATGGGGACATTTTTACGACCGAGACGGTGGCTCGGATTCGAAGCGAGGTTTTTTTTTATACGACAAACGCCATTCAGGCATCGATGTGTAGAAAGAGTACAAAAAAATAAAAATGGGATCGGGGAAAAAAAGAAACCTCCTCGCAGTGCCGTGGTGACTCCGAAGGGCCGCTAAACGAATGGCCGTTAAGTCGAATACTTACCTGTAATGGCTCAGAGACTCGATCGGCCCCCCAGCCTCCATCTCCTGGGCGCAGGGGTCTGCAAAGTCGGCTCTTTTAAGACCGGTGGGCTTCAACTCCCAGAATTCCCCAGCCAGCATAGCTGGCTGGGGAATTCTGGGAGTTGAAGCCCACCGGTCTTAAAAGAGCCGACTTTGCAGACCCCTGTACCTGGGCGGGGGGGAAGCCCTCCTGGTCCCCCCGCTTCTGACTTTTCTCCCGGAGGGTCTGCATTTCCCCCGTCCT